>JAXQQM020070445.1:0-11713 GCA_034641835.2 Pinus albicaulis | reverse complement strand
TGACCACCAACCCCTTTCCATTAGTTTTCTAGACATTTCCATTGTGAACATAAAAATCACCAAAAGACCAAAAACATCATAAATCATCACAAAAGACCAAAAACATCACAAAACACTACACACAACGCATTAGGAAACAAGCACCTAGGTACATATGGTACACTTCACTTCAACAGTTTACAAATCCTGGTTGACAATTAAATGAGCTCAGTTTAGGAGGCTAGATTGAGACCAAACATTTTGGCGCCGTTGCCGGGGAAGTGAAAACTAGGTAACCTTTGTTTCTTAGCATCCAAAAACAATTTTATGCGTAGGGAGAGAGATTCAAGGGGAAGATTTATAAGCAGAAGAGGCAGAAGTTTGATTTCTATAACACCACTTGTTTCATCTAGACCTAGAACTAGTACACCTTCAACTCAAACCCATCTTCCATCCTTTACTGATCCTGGACTTCTAGAAGATCTAAGGTCACCTATTCCATTAGAGAAACCTTCCACTTCATCCACTGAACCTACTATAGAAGAAGATCTAAAGACTCCTGTTAGGGACACAAACCTTTCTACTTCCACAGGAGAGTCAACCATGGCAGAAGAAGGAGGAGGAGGAGTTGTTAATGGAGAACACACATTATTTGGAGGAGGTAGAGGTAGAGGTAGAGGAGAAGGAGGAAGAGGAGGTAGAGGTGCAGATGGAGGAAGAGGTAGAATAGGAAGCTCTTTTGGGTTCCCTATACTTGATGAAGAAATCAATACAACCATGAAAAACATTTCACCTTCTGTCCTTCCGAACTTCTATGGACTTAAAACTGAGGATCCTGAAACTTTCTTATTCGAATTTGAAGTGCTGTGTAGGACTTATGACTACCTTCAAGATGCTCAAAAACTGAAATTATTTCCCTCAACCTTGAAGGGAACAACATTGAAGTGGTTTATGAGTTTAAACAGTAGTTCTATTAGAACATGGGAAGACATGAGACAAGCATTTCTAGAGAGATACTTGGATTATTGTATGCCAGTTAATCATAAGGAAGAAGTGTTCAAGATGTTACAAAAAGAAGATGAAAACTTAGAAGATTTGTTGGAAAGATTTAAATACAACATAAAAGGGCACAAATGGAAAACCTAGATCAAGACACTTTAAAAGCTCTTTTGTTGAAAACAATTAGGGATGAATGGTTGGATATCCTTAACATGATGGGAAAAGGGGATATATCACAACTCACATTACCCGAAATATCTGAGTTATGTATCAACCTTTCTAGAGGGAAATCTAAAACTGCCAAAGGTCCAAGAGATCCTGCTCTTGCAAGGGCAAGTAAATCTGCTTCTGGGACAGTAAGTAGATCAGAAATAGGACATATGCTTGATGATTTTAAATCTGACATCTTAGGGAGTCTTAGTGAACAAATAGACACCCTCAAGATACAAAACAAGCAAAAGGTTGAATCTGATGCCTTGGCAATCTTTGTCCCAAATGTAGGAAGAAACATGCCTTGAGAGAGTGCCCTTTGGATGTAAAAGTTGTAGAAACCTGTGTTATTTGTTCTGAGAAACATGAGACCAAGAATTTTCCTTCTCTTCCTGGTCTCAAGGCTGTTTTTCAAGAAGAAACTCCTACAGACTCCACAGAATCTCTTAACTTTGTATCTAGAAAACCTTGGCAGGGACCCCAGACACAAGGATTCCATGATCAAATGTATAATCAACCTCCACCTTGGAATTCTTGGCAGCAGCCTTGGCCCCAATTTCAAAATCAATCTCAAGCTTGGGCACAAGGATCACAAGGTCCCTATGGAAGATACTCTCCATATTATTAGTATCCACCATCCTATCCACCATATCCACATTTTTATCCTCAAAATTCCCAACAAAATTTTCCTCAAAATCTTCAACAAAATTTTCAACAAAATCCTCAACAACATCATCTGAACCAACCTCATCAAAATCAACCACTTCCATTACCATTCCCTCAAAAATCCAATCAATTGCCAGCTCAGCCTATACCAAACCCCAATAATAAGAACCCTCAGAATACATACATGATAGAAGGACACCAATTTCCAACTTATTTAATTACTCCTCTAGACCTTAGTGATGTTGAACTTAGGTCTGGAAGGATACTTGAGAAGAGGAAACCTTCTGTGATCATACAAGAACAAGATAATTCTGAGGAAGACTCCCTACAAGTTAATAAAAGTCTTGAGGAAGATACATCCTTTCAAGACCAAAACATTGAAAAACTAAAACAAAAAGATCAAATAAATCCAACTCCAGTAATAGAGCAACCATCCACATCTACTTCTATACCTCCCTTTCCGGAAAGACTACAAATTGATAAAGGTGTAGAAAAACAAATAATGGTGCCTAATTATGATTTCTTAGATGAATTGAGAAATGTTTGCATTAAAATTCCATTATTGCAAGCCATCAAGGAAATCCCAATTTTAGCCAAAACAATAAAGGAGTTGAGTATGAAGACAACAAGAAAAAGAATAAGAGGAACCAAGAAAATTCAACTGGTAGGACAAATAGCAGACATTATGATGGGCAAGATAGCTATTCCAAAGTACCTTGACCCAGGAAATCCAGTTGTCAAAATTCACATCAATGGAATTGAAATTCAAAACACACTCATTGACTTAGGAGCAGCAATAAATATTATGAGTAGACAAATCATGGACAAACTGAAACTTCCTAATCTTCTCTTTACACCCACACTATTACAATTAGCAGATAGATCTGTGATCAGACCAGATGGGGTAATAGAAGACATTCCAGTGTCCCTAGACTCTTGGGAGTACCCCGTGGATTTCATGATCCTAACACCCAAGAATAATCTAGGAGGCCATCCTGTTATACTAGGAAGACCTTGGTTGGCTACAGCTGATGCCTTTATTAGTTGTAGGTCCGGTGATATGTATATTTCTGATGGTAGTTCAACAAACAAATTCACTTTATATCCTCCAGCTAGGACAATTACAGATCTAGATGACACTCAATGGATAGAGGATGAAGAATATTTACAACCACTCTTCACAATTTCAGAAATTAGTGAAGATAATCAAATTCTAAATACTCTAGAAAACTTTGAATCTTCTCCAGAACACAAACAAGAATCATTTCAAGAGGGATCCAATATTGAATTCTTGTCATCTAGGCAGATGTCTCTTCATTCTATGGACAAATTTGGCAGCTCTACAAGTGAAATTTTTCCAGGAAAAACCTTGAACATAAACAAAAACCTAGAAAAATCTCAACAAGAAGAGTTAGTCAAAGTATTACAGAGACATTCTTCTGCATATGCATGGGAATACACTGACATGAAAGGGATAAGTCCCAAGACTTGTACTCATCACATCTATATAGAGGAAAATTGCAAACCAATCAGACAGCCTCAAAGACGGATGAATCCAAATCTTAGGGAAATTGTCAAGGAAGAACTGCAAAAATTATTAAATGTTAATTTCATCTATCCTATTTCAGATAGTCAGTGGGTTTCTCCTTTGGTGATTGTGCCTAAGAAAAATGGAAAATGGAGGGTGTGTGTTGACTAACGAGAACTGAATAAAGCTACTCTTAAAGACCATTTTCCCTTACCTTTCATAGATCAAGTATTAGATACATTAGCAGGTAAAAAGTACTTTTCATTCCTACATGGGTTTAGTGGTTACAATCAAATCCAAGTAGCACTTGAAGACCAAGATAAAACCACATTTACTTGTCCTTGGGGTACCTATGCCTACCGAGTATTGCCATTTGGATTATGCAATGCACCCGCAACATTCCAAAGGGCAGTATTAGGAATTTTTTCTGATCTAATACATGACTGTGTAGAGGTGTACATGGATGATTTTACAGTTTATGGGGATACATTTGAAGAGGCTTTAGAAAACTTGAAAAAAGTCTTAAAAAGATGTCAAGAAGCAAACCTTTCTCTTAGTCATGAAAAATGTTTTATGATGTTCACTGAAGGTATTGTTTTAGGGCACCACATTTCAGGGGATGGGATTAGAGTCGATGAGGCAAAAGTTGAAGTTATTTCTAACCTATCCATTCCAAGTTGTCAAAGAGATGTTAGAATTTTTCTAGGATTTACAGGGTATTATCGGAGATTTATAGAAAACTTCACCAAGATAGCATCTCCTCTCTTCAAATTACTCACCAAAGATTGTGAATTTAAGTGGACTTCTGATTGCCAGTTAGCTTTTGAAACCCTGAAAACCAAAATTTCTGAAGCACCTATATTAAGGGGACCTAACTGGAAGTTACCTTTTCATATCTCGACAGATGCTTCCGATACAGCTTTAGGAGCAGTATTGGGACATAAAGATTTAATTCCCTATGCCATCTATTATATCAGTAAAAATTTGACTCCCGCAGAGTTAAACTATACTGTAACTGAAAAAGAGTTTTTAGCTGTTGTTCATGCCATTAACAAATTTAGACACTATATAATAGGCTATGAAACTTTTATTCACACTGATCATTCTGCCATTAGATATTTAATGAATAAATCAATCACTAATGGTAGAGTTATAAGATGGTTGTTATTATTGCAAGAATTCAACATTACTATTCTAGATAGGCCTGGAAAACAAAACACTGTAGCTGACTTCCTGTCTAGAATTCAAAATATCAAAGATGACACTCCGGTTGAAGATCAATTTCCTGATGAATATCTTTTTGCAATCTCTACTCAAACTCCATGGTTTGCTGATATTGCCAATTATTTAGTTTCAAGAAAATTTCCTTCAATTATGAATGCAAGGGATAAAAGAAAAATCATTAATGATAGTGCAAGATATTCATGGGTCGCTAATGAGTTGTACAAGACAGGTTCAGATTTGATCATTAGAAGGTGTGTTCGTGAAGATGAGATGCCCGAAATTCTCAAGGCATGTCATGATGAACCTTGTGGCGGACACTTTGCAGATAAGAGGACAGCCTATAAGATCCTTAATTTAGGATATTATTGGCCATCTTTGTTTAAAGATGCAAGGGAGTATGTCAAAAGGTGTGACAGTTGCCAAAGGGTAGGGAAACCTTCTCCTTCATGTGAGATGCCATTACAACCTCAGGTACACATTGAACCTTTTGAAAAATGGGCTTTGGATTTTGTAGGACCTATTAGTCCTCCATCAAGAAAAAAGAAATATATATTAGTTTGCACTAATTATGTTACTAAGTGGGTAGAAGCTAAACCATTACTTGTTGCTAATGAATCATCTGCAGTTACTTTTCTTTTTGAGGATATTTTTACTCGTTTTGGTGTCCCAAGGGAAATTGTTACAGATCAAGGAGCTCAATTTACATCAAGGCTAGTGGAGCAAATGATGGAGAAGTACAAAATCATACATAGAACATCTACTCCTTATCATCCACAAGCAAATGGTCAAGTGGAATCCACTAATAAGGTCATTGAAGGAATCCTAACAAAGACTGTTCATCTACATAGAAGAGATTGGGTAGATAGGCTTCCTGAAGCCTTATGGGCCTATAGAACTACATGGAGAAACACAACTTGCCATACTCCTTATGAGCTTGTTTATGGAAAGCAAGTTTTGTTTCCTATAGAGTTCCAAATTCAAACATTCAAGATGGCAGTTCAGCTAGGACTTGATCTAACGGAGGCACAAAAGCATAGACTGGAGAAAATTAATGAATTGGATGAGATCAGACAAGATGCATTTCAGAAAACAAGTCTAGTCCAACAGCAAAGGGCTAGATGGCATGACAAGTACATCAAAGAGAAGAAATTCAAAGAGGGTGACTGGGCTCTCTTGTTTGATTCAAAATTCAAGGATTTTCAAGGTAAATTTCAGACACATTGGCTTGGGCTATATGAAATTGTTGAAATTTTTGATAATGGGGCAATCAAAATCAGAACTATAGATGAAGAAAAGGTCACTTTTCTTGTGAATGGTCATAGATTGAAGCTATACCACAAACCACTCTCAAGGGAAGAATTTGTCAAGAAGTTCCAAGAAAGCAATGATGTGAAGTTAATGAAGAAGAATCTCTCTTCTTCATCAACTTGATTAAATTTTCTGAAGCATTTCTCTTTTGAAAAAAAATAATAATAATAATAATAATAAAAAAAAAAAATAAAGGTATAAACATGAAAACCAATCATTGATTGGCATGTTTATACAGAAAAGATAGGGTGAAAATCAGAGTCTCTCTGACACTCTAACTTTTCCCATTTTTGTTTTTATAAGCAACTGTTATAAAAATCATTGGCATGTTTATACAGAAAAGATAGGGTGAAAATCAGAGTCTCTCTGACACTCTAACTTTTCCCATTTTTGTTTTTATAAGCCGCTGTTATAAAAATCATAAGTTCAGTTCCATAGTGCTTATGATTCATTTCATCTCACTCCATTCACTTATCCATCCATACTCCATCCCATCCATCATTCATATTTCACTCCATTCCACATTTCATTCATCTCATTCCATCTTTCATCCATCTCATTTTTCATGTCAAAATACAAAATTTGATGTAAGTGAATAAAACATGTCATGAATTGCAGTACAGCTCTTATGTTCCTTCATTCCATTTCATGAACTAAATCCATTCCATTTCATTATCCACTTCATACACATCATAATCCATCATCCATTTTCATTCATACCATTTAACATTTCACCCATACTCCAAAAACATGCCATTTTCATGATTAAAGTGCTCTACAGGAACATTCTGCAGCTCAGTGGACATTCTGCAGCTGATCAGCCTTTCTGCAGCCCGACAGTCTTTCCGCAGCTATAAACCCTGAAGGCATCAACCAACAGACATCAGAATTGCAACAAAGTGACCCAGTGTATTCATGAATCAAAAGCATCAAGAAAATTATGAAGACTCCTCCAAAGGTGAACAAGAAGACAAAGGCTACAAAAATCAAATAAAGGGCAGAGGTAACAAGTTTAAATTATAATGGCATTTCATAAAAATTTAGCATAGTTTAGTTATGGATTGTTCGAAAAGGTTGTTTTAATTTTTTTTATTGATCAACACCAACAAACCCTCTACAGACTTTGGATTAAAATCTTCCATTTCAAATTTCATATCCGATAGCATTTAAGCGGTTAAAATGGCCGAGGTGTTTGAATTCTCCACGTCTCTTAACCAAATCATTCAATGATGATTCCCTCTGCCGTCGTAAAATCCTCCGCCGTCTCTTCAATCATTAATACAATCCCTCCACCTCACTCCACTACTCCATTCCGTGACCACTACCATAACTTCATTCCGTAGCCGGCATTCCATTCCGAAGACAGAGATATTATTATCACTAGGAGCAGAGCTAAAGGATATCAGTTTGAATAGCATTGAGCATTGTAAATGCAGAGCAGAGCAGAAGGGTAAATTTGGAAGTATAACAGTGTGAGGACTTGAAGCCACTTGATCCCGTGGGCAGATAAAATATCACCGTGGGCAGATAAAATATCACTGTGGACGGAGTTTGAAGCATTTTCACTATAAACACAGAATTGTAGCAGTGTGGAGTTTGAAGTCTTTTGTTACCAAAAGATAGAGGTGTTAAAATTGAAACCATTTGCTACCAGAGACAGAGGTGTTGCAGTGTTGAGTTTGAAGTCTTTTGTTACCAGAGACAGAGGTGTTGCAGTGTTGAGTTTGAAGTCTTTTGTTACCAAAAGACAGAGGTGTTAAAATCGAAACCATTTGCTACCAAGAGCCGGAGGTATTGCACAAAAGAAATTTGAAGCCATCTGCCACTGTCTATCAGAGACATATCAGCTCGAAATTTGAAACTGCTTTCATTATCAAACAGAGGCATATCACTCCAAAGTTCAATTGTCAACAGAAGCATATCAGTCCGAGGTTTTGAAGGCATTTGTCATTATCAATCATAGGTATGTCATTATGAAGTTTGGAGCTATTTTCATTTAGAACTTGAAGTCCTTTCAATTCAAAGGTAAAAGTCATTGTTTTGTGGGTAGAAGAGTGTTTATTTGAACATTGAAGAATCAATAATGGGTTTAATTGTAAGAACCGAACCAGTGGGTTCAAAATATTTAGAAGGCTACCCACAATGCAAAGAAATGTTACAACAAATAGGATGGCTTCAATTTTTGGAAAAATTTAATGGCTTCCATAAGGAAGTCACTAAAACATTCGCAAGATCATTTCAAGGAACCGAAGTTGAAGTAGGGGATGTCAAGTTTACTGTCACTGAAGTTTTTATTGCAGAGGCTACAGGATTGCTCAGAACTGGAGAGAGATGGTTTAAAAATAGAGAATTCCACAATGACTCCTGGAAACAAATTTTAAAATCACCAAATATGGATGTTAGTGTATTCAAGAAAGGAATTCCCAGTACTGCATTGAAAAACAAATGGAGAAACATACTACTTCTTTTACAAAAATTTGTTACATGTGAGGGTAGATATGGGACATTATATGTCTACCACATTAGACTAATGATGCATTTTCTGTGAGAAGATTTAAACCTACCATATTTCTTGCATCAAAGTCTGAAGAAGATGGCTTCCTGTGTTCAGAGAAGAATTCAATTTTTAGAGACAACCCCGTATCATCATGGTTTGGTCAAAATTTTGATTGAGCATCATCTAGCTAAAACAAATGATACATGGGATGATTTCTTAATAAGAAATCATTTTGAAGAAGCAAAAGAACCATCACCTGAACCACAGCCTACAAGAAGAAGTAGGAAATGGAGGGCTTCAAAAGATGAAATTGACAAACCAGTCCAAGAGAGCAGTGAGGAAATCATTTTAGAGAAGTTGACCCAAATCAAGAGGCAACTTAAGGAATAAAAGGTAATCAAGAAATCTGCCATGGAGAAAGGAGAGGGATCTTCTCAGCCTAGAAGAAGCCACAGACTAAAGGGGAAATTGAAGAAAATACTAATCAAACAAACAGGGGTAATCAATATAGAAGATGAAGAAACATCCATTGAAGAGGATGTTGAAGAGGATTTTTATAAAGGAACCCCTGAAATTGACCCTGCTCAACAGGAAATTTATGACTATGTGGAAACTTTGGAGAGGAGAGCTTCAGAAATTAGAGAGAGAACCCCCAGTCCTCCACTGTCTGAAATAGATATATTAAGAAGGGATAGGTATGAGTTGGAATTACTGAACAGACACATCAAAAATGAGAATGAAATTCTCAAGGATCAAGTCAAGCTCAAAACTGATATGAACTCAACCTTATCCCTGCATATAGACAAGGTGGAGAAGACCAATGAGAATTTGAAGACAAGGAACAAAAAGCTAATCAGTAATTCTACCAAGCAACCTCGTGTTCAAACTTGTTACTTCCGTGAAACCCGTATGACCTCTAGCTTCCGTGACAAAGGAGAAGAAGGATTAGATGTCCCTGGGCAGGTCAATTCATAGGGATACCCAGATGAGCATGCAAAGAGACAAATAGCAAAGTAAAGTGTTGAGCCTCAAAATTGTGCTTTCCTTCACCTCATTTTACCTCATTTTCCCTTGTCCATTTCTATCTTAGACCCAATTGATCAATGAATATAGTTAAAATTACTTCTAGAATGATTTACATGATTGACTTGTTGAATTTTGTGATTTTTTCCATTGAAAAGCATTTTGACCGGAACTAGCTGCAGAATGCAGACATTCCGTACCTAACCGACGATTCTGCAGTTGCCTTCACGTTTGAGTATGTTCCAGGTGGCCTCTTAAGGAAATCCGCATATGGGCATAATCCACGTGATGTCTACATGGTTCGTTGCTCATCATGGAGGAAGAAATGAATTCTAGGTACGGTTTTGGAACGTGGGAACACATTTAGGAAAGAAGACTTCTATTAGGACTGTCTCAGTCCAGATGTCTTTTTCCTCTTCACGCAGCCACTTCAAGAGTCCTAATGTGATTCCGATAAGGAAAGACAGTGTTCCTGAATTGTTGCAAGTCTTGTTATGTGCATTTTCTATATAAACACTTGGGAAACCGAGAACTAGGTTAGATTTGATGTTAGATTTTATGTGAGATTTGATGCTAGATTTTGCTTCTAAACTTCCGTGTTACATTCCCGAAAAACGCAGTGTTATGTTCAAACTATTTCATCTTTAATGGAGCAGACAAAGTTATTTTGAAGGCGTGATTTAATTTGGAGTTGAATGCCGTCAAGTGCTAGAGGGCCCCTGCCTCTTGCACGGATTTATCTTGCGTAAATTAGATAAGTTTCCTAGTTGCCTTTACGTTTTTGCATTTGAATTGGTAGTTGTTTTTTAGCTACTGTAGTTGTATTCATTCTAGCTCTTCCACAAGAAGACACTCTTCCAATAGATTATAATGACGAATGTTGAATGACTATAGTATTGTAGGATTAGGAGTTGAATTTTTAGTTGTTTTAACTAGCTACTGTAGTTATATTCATTCCAGCTCTTCCACAAGAAGACACTCTTGCAACAGACTATAATGATGAATGATGAATAGCTATAGTACTGTAGGATTTAGTTGTAGTTTTTGCTATTCACTATCACAGTTACACTTGTTCTAATCACTCTTCCACAAGAAGAAACTCTTCCAAGAAATTCTTAAGAAGTTCAAGACATGATCGTGATAATGAATGATTTAGTTGTGTGTTTGTACTAAGTATCATCTCTGTTCTTGCTCTTAAACACTTGCCCAAGACATCATAATGACGAGTAGGGTATGGATATGATATCTTAGTTTTTCATTTGCTTTCAGTCTATTTGCTTACAATTGCACCCAATTACACAGTCAGAATTGTTCTATCTCTTCCAAAATATCACTAATGATGAACAAACAGATTGTGTAACTTCATAGAATAATGCATGTTAGCATAGTTAGAATGCTCTGGAGTTTCATTACATTTAACTCATGTTCAGTTACTTTGTTTCAAGTTTGATGATGACTTATAGTTCAACATTGTTCTAGATTAGTGGCATCTTAGGTTCATTCTTAGATTAACTCATTGCACTTGCACTTCATATTCAAATTGTCATCCATTGCACAATAGATTATTTCAGTTATTAGGATTAACAAAATAGCCTTCATTATTCACAAACATCTTTTTGTTCTAAAATCTACAAATGATCCATAGCCATATGAACAGAAGACAACATCACTATAAGGTCTGAAGTATCTCTGTAATTTCCTCATCATTTTATAAACAGAGCTCTTCCTCAAAAGAACTACTTTGAAAAAGAAACCAATAACTCTTTGAGTAAAGGTTCTGTGACATACAATTAAATTGCAGAATAGAACTAGGAATTAGTCATAGAATAGAAGAGCTTAGAACAAAATGTTGCATCATGGTGAGATTAATGTTTAACTGTTTAGTTAGAGGATTTGCATATTTAGTGATCATTTCTCAAGTTTAGTTTGTGTCATTTGCCTAAAAAGTCATTATCAAGCTTTTGCTTTTATTTAGTCATAGTTTAGATTCTGCTTCAGTGTTTCCAATTGCATTTGCCATTCCATACATTAGGTTTAACTATGTTTTGACCACCAACCCTTTCCATTAGTTTTCTAGACATTTCCATTGTGAACATAAAAATCACCAAAAGACCAAAAACATCATAAATCATCACAAAAGACCAAAAACATCACAAAACACCACATACAACGCATTAGGAAACAAGCACCTAGGTACATATGGTACACTTCACTTCAGCAGTTTACAAATCCCGGTTGACAATTAAATGGTTTCGCTTAGAGCATTGAGACCCAACATG
>JAXQQM020071549.1:0-83486 GCA_034641835.2 Pinus albicaulis | reverse complement strand
TATATTTTGGGGAGGTAGGCTCTATTGGCCCTCGTTTTTTATCTCTTTTTGTTTAGAAAATACACCTTATTTTTCCATATTATCCATCTATTTACCATCACATCCACTTCATATTGACCCAAAGATGCATATATAGATATTTAATTTTTTTTTTTTTATTATTAAATGTTTTTGTAAAAATTGGAATTTAAGTGCATTTTTGGATAGCAACAGAAATTCCCGTAATAACATTATGGTTTGCATATGTGTAGGAAACTTGGGCTCGAGCTGGATATGTTTCTAGAAATCTTGGGAAATAAGAATAAGAGTACACCTGTTGGCATAGTGAGATTGAGCTTTAATAGGCCCAGTCAAAGGCGGTCACATAGGACCAGTCTTTATGGAGGATCCCTAGAAACTAGGTCAAAACTCTTATTTTGTGGGATTTTCTAGATTATGATGGATCTGATAGATTAATTCGACTTGATATGATAGGATAAGGATAGTTATTACTACTTGAGCTATTTTAGATGAGTTTGTTAGATATTTTATCTATTTAAGCCTCAAAATTTGAAGGCATTGATATGAAACTTGTATGACATTATTATTATTTCTGAGACTTGGAGAAATAATTGAAGATCTGTTTTATCATATTTTGATGTTATTACATGGTAATTGATTGATTGAAGTCTTAAGTAGTTGAATTTACCTTCAGTGTGCGAGGCAAGGGTGGAGGGCCCCCACATCGAGCTAAGTTCACTTCTTAGTTTGTTTCGTAGCTGCAATTTCTAAATTAGTTTGCTTATGTTTAATTTGTTTATTTTCAAGTATTGATGAATCTAATCATCATTATTAACCTGCATATGAAAGGACAAACAAGTGTTTAAGTTAAGAACTATTTCTATCTAATCAATATTTTCAGTTAGAATTCATCTTTACATGCCTTTACATGCTTTGATTGTTGACAGATCTCAATCTTGTTTCTATTCTGCATACAAAGAGTCAAACCAATATTTAAGTTAAATACTTATTCTATCTGATTAAGAGTTCAAAACTAAGATTCATCTTTCTTGCTTTTCTGAATTCCTGTTTTCACAATAGCATTGATGATAAATGAAATAAATGATGAAGGACAACCAGGACCTCTTTTAGCAAAGAGCCTCTTCAATTATTACTTCATGTATCTTAATCTATTGTTTAGTTAAATTCATGTTTTCAAAATAGAATTGATGATAAATGAAATAAATGATGAAGGACAACCAGGACCTCTTTTAGTGAAGAGCCTCTTCAATTATTACTTCATGTATCTTAATCTATTGTTTAGAATTTAGAAATTATTTAAGATAGATTTATATTTTTGCAATATGCATTTCCCTAATCAACAATAAAACATCTTCTGAATTGATCACAACTGAAACCTATATACTTTAGGGATGCTTCTAAGTTCCAATAACCTAGATTGATAATAAATACTTGCGTTAGTTTACAACAGTGAATTGACCCAACAAAATCCTCCTTTTGTTCCTTCTCTTCCTTCCCTTTGGCATCATTCCCTTTAATATGTGCCTCTTTTTCAACATCCTGGGCCTCTTTCCCTTTCAAGGGTGCCCTATCTCCCTCCCCCATGGTTTTCTGCTCTGTTTGTGGCACTGCTAGAGTTTCCTAGAACACAGACAAGGTTTCCTGTAGCAAACTCTGTTTTCCCTGTAGAAAACCCTCCTTTGTTTGTTGATCCTTTTCTCCCTCTTGAGATTTTGTGGGAGTTGGTACATGTTTAAGGGATGCCAGCCTTGAAGAATGTATCTTTCTATAGGTCACAGTGTTCTCTTAGGTAAGGTGACCTCTTGAACTTTCCCTTCTTCTAAGCTTATCTCCTCTTCCTTTTTAGGTGACTCCTCAATTGTTATAGGGCTTTTGGTTGGAGTCATTGGCTTCCCTTGCTTTACCTTGGCAGTGTTTCTAGTTTTGAAGTACATGGGGGTTTGTATTTTTCTTTTGGCATTCACTGGTGTGCTTAAAGTGGCTAAGGTAGTCGCCACTTCTTTCTTTGATATTCTGGCAAAATGCTAGTACGTTGGGGAGAGGTGTCAGTGCCCAACATAGGGTCCAATTTCTCTTCCTTCCCTATCTCATCTTCCTTCTCTTCTGTTTCCTCCTCCTCTTTCTTATCTTCCTCTTTTTCTTCTTCTTTCCCTTTGTTTCTAGGGTTTCTGTGTTTTTTGCTTCAGTCTCCATCTCTTCATCTTCTTCATCTTCTCCTTTTGTCTCTCTAGTCTCCACTCCTTCTTCCACTCCCCTCCCTCCAAGACTAGAGGCAAGGGTTTGCCCCGTTTGTGTACCTATGAATGCTTCCCTATCCATATCTATGAAAGTAGACCAAGATATAGGGGTGTTCAATCTATTCAAATCATCTCTTATTATATGTTTGATGAGGCCATGATGAGCTAACTGCTGGTACTTTCTCCCCCTCACCTTTTGGCTCATGTCCCTAATTGAATGTAGGAGGAATTATGCAATGTTTAGTCATTGTTCTAGAGGGAGATATCCTTCGAACCTAAGCTCATTCAACAGTCTAAAGTGGTATCCATAAACCACACTCAGTCTCCCCTTAGAAGAAATGTATTTCATTATGTGAAACTACTTCACCCTAAGGGTATGGAAGGTTTTCTCTTCTCACTCCATTTTTTTCCTCGATGAATTCTTCATTTGGCAGAAAGAAGCTATTTTTGGTTGCAGTGTTGGACACCCTATCTTCTCTATTCCACTTGACTCCCAGAGGCAAAGCGGTCACTCTACTAATAAATTTAGGTGTAATGGTGATGGATAGACCTCTGACCATAGTGGTGGCCTTATCATCTTCTTGTGCATGGGGGACCACTGCAAATTCTCGAGCCACCTCCTCATCAAATCCCTTGAGGAGATTAAAGAATCCTAGCCACTGATGATTACTAAAAATTTCCACCACCCGAGGGTGTAATCTAATCCTCTTGATATCTATGGGTTCCCTTCTATTAAAACCTCCTCCCATTTTATGGTTGTGTTAAGAAGGTGGATGAATGGTTTTGTGTGACAATATTGGTGATGTGTGCCCTTAGAGGTTATAAGTTTACATAAACTCAGACTACCATGATTCTATTTCATCAATCAACCTCTTAAATTTTGAATTACTGTTGTGATTGTGTATAAATTTTCATGGAAAAAAATTCACAATTTTGGTGAGGTGATATCCACTTACCTCTGACCTCTGGTGTTTCTTGCATGGGAGATGGTGATTTTAGGTGTGAATACCACCTGTGAGTGTCTCTCACTGCAATTATGGGCATTGTTCAACCTTCTATAAGATTTCCTGTAGCATCAACAATTTCTTGTAACACGGGGTTTGCATGCAGACTTCGTCCTTGGTGCAGAATTCTTCTATGGCTCTTGTCACCCTCCTCTAATTTCTCTCGAAATTCTCAATGGAATGAGGATAATAAGCCAAAACTTCCCTTTATGGAAACTTGAACGAATTTGGAGTGGAGTGATGGACTTCAACACAGGTTTTCTTCTTTTGGACCATTGGCCCACTCAACTTAATCATTGTCTTTTGCCTCAGAATCACCACCATGTCCTCGTGAACTCGCCCTTAACTGATTTGACTGCCCAGGTGGCATGCATACTCTAGTTCTCTTTCACTTTAACTTCACGAGGGTGGCCAAGTTAATTAGCCACCTTTCTTCCTTTTTAACCTCTAACTCTCGACATTAATACATTTTTATCAACATGATGCATAGCAAGAGGGTGAAGGGACATACCTGAGCCTTAAGCCTACCTGTTGCTGAGGAGTTACATATATTATTTGATGCAGGGAGTTGGAGTTTGGTGATAGCCATGATTTTTTTTCCCTTTGTTGTTTTTTTATTCATTTTTCTGAGTGAGATTCTTAACACTTTTATTTGCTTGTTCTTTTTGCGGGTATTGCATGAAGGTCCTCATGTGCTGTTGCTGGTGTGGTCATCCTCTTGAAGTCCTTTGGTGGTCATTTGGAGCCATCTCCATCAACCTCTTCTCACTTTTTAGGCTTGCTGTGTCATGTACAAGATGGCTACAGTAAGTGATCAACTTCCTATAGCATTTTCCTTTTTGTTTCTTTGGAGCTCCAGGTTGATAAGAAATGAGGGGAAATAATTTATGGAGGTTAAGTATGGAGCTATGGAGTGAGTGGATTGATGGAGAGATGAGGGTAGAGGTCCCATGTCAAGATATAGGTAACCTAGATATTAGTGGCAAAAAATACGATTTCGAGAGTGAATACTCATGCATGGAGTGGAGTGAGCATTAAGAGTGGTAGGTATAGGTAAAAAATAGTTTTCATGCTTTTCTTGAAGATTAGATGCCATTGAGAGAGCTTCATTTCTTATACATGACTTTCCTGTAGCAGTACATGGTTTCCTGTAGTAGCTAGGACATCCTATAGCAATTAAAGACGAGAAAAATATGGGATTTTTTCTCACCTGGAGGGAGAAATGGGTGGATGGATCCATGTTGGGGTTGCTTATTGATTGGGTAGGTAGAGGAGAGAGAGGAGAGTGGAAGAAAACAACTCCTCTTTGTGTAAATCACCCTTGATTAGCAACCTTTGAACTCATAAATCAGTGAGTGCATAGGTGTTGTTTTCATTTTTTCCTTTTTCTCTTTGTTTTTTTTTTTTTTTTTCTAAGTAAAACTATTCTATTATGTATAAAATTACTGGTACAAAACTGCCATAGTGTCAGCTGTGAAAGCTTGACTACTGGGCTTGATAAACAAGCTAGTCAAAGAGAGTCTGGACCGCCCTGAATGGGAAACCAGTCCTTTTAACAGAAATGTCTTGGCTGCCCAAGTAAGGGAAACCAACCTTGAGTTCATACATGACAAAATAACATAGAAACGAGTGCTAAAATTAACCATCAGCCTTATCAGCTGAGTTTTGAGGCAAGAAAGCAAAATATTCCTGAAGGAATTGAGCAGAAAGACCTGGAGAGATTGACAGTCACGGTTCATGAGCCGGGGACAAAGGTTCCTCGACAATCCTACATCCAAAGTCATAGCTGCTGTCGTCCTTTCCTGCATTGAGAGCGTCTTCCATGCCTGAGTGTTCATCCTCCTTGTTCAGCACGTTCTGGGGGGGAAGATCGGATGCAGCTGGTGCAACCATCTCACCTGGGAAGCTCGAGACCTGAGGAGGCAGGGGAGCGAAAGAGTGAGTCGGAGCAGGGTTGGGGATCTCTTCACGGAGGGTTAAAGTGATAAAAGCAGTAAGAATGGGTCGGTTCGAGGAGCATTCGAACCAAAGTTCAGCTCGCTGGGAGGTTTGCCGGATGGTGGGACGCACAGTCTCATGAGAGACAGGAGGGGGAGCACTGCTGGAAGGAATGGAAGCTAAGTGAGGGGAGGCAGGAGAAGCACCGACATTATCCTGGAGACGACCCCTTCCTCTTCCTCTGCCGCCTTGCCGAGTTTGAGATTGAACATGATCCTCATCAGCAGAGGAAGAACCTGAGGAAGCACTGAGAGAAGGGCGCTGAGAATTGACAAGGCCCCTGCTGATACCTCGCCGGCACCGCATTCTCTGGCGGAGTTGAGGCATGGAGACAGGAGATGGGCGACAAAGATTAGAGCCAAAAGGACGAACAGAGACCGAGGGAGCCTGAAGAGTGGAGTTGACACCGCTGTGAATTGCCGAATGAGCCCGAACAGGAGGATCCAGGCCACCGCGATGATCAGTCCAAACACTGTGAAGAGGAATAGCGCTGCAGAGGGGACTGTGAGAGAAGTGGAACCCGGGAAGAGGCTCGAAACAAGCAAGTAAGGAACAGCGATGTCCAGTATGCGTTCTCGCACTGGAGTCTGCAAAACCTGGAGGACAATCACCGTGGGGAGGAGACGAAGATCCACCACAGCAAGCATCGACATTCGAACTGTCCCAAATTAGCGCCATGACCAAGAGAACTGCCATATGAAGACGAGAAATGAGCCGATCAAGGAAATTAACTTCAATTTGAGTTGGCGAGTAATTACGCTCATAAATGCTAGAGCAGGGAGCCATATGAGCTTCCCATGCGAGCTCCTTTGGGAGCTGCGCAGGGACCCTTGTCCCATCAAACCCCTTAAACATCCACATCCATAATAGAACAATCTTTGTGCACCTGCATGGTGCAATTCTGTAGCATATCTCCGTCATGGATAATGGAGAGAGGGCCATGAGTGAGAGTGCTTGTGCTGTCCGTTCCAAAATTGGCCAAAAGGTCTACAACTTTGTTGCCTTCTCATTTTACATGAGTGAATGAGATTGCCCTGTTGCTTGTAAGCCAGTTGCTGATCCTTTCGATTCTAGCATCCAAACGCCAGCTGTGGACTACCTTTGCAGAATTGGTACCCCATAGGAGCCGGTTGACCATATTGATAAGAACTTTAGAGTCTCCTTCAATGATAATTGGAAAGAAGTTGTAATGCTGAGTGAGGCAGAGACCCTGCCAGAGGTTTCCTCTAGAAGCTCCGTCGAAATTTAATTTGAAAACCCCATCAGGGGGTGGAGACCACTGCATAGGAGTTTCAGGGGTTGCCTTGTTCCTGATAGTTGGAGTAAAAACAATTTTGAGATTCCAATTTTGCCAAATGGAGATTTCTTTGGGATGTTTCGGATAATCATCTTCCTGCCAAGGTTGGAGAGCCAAAGATTCCTGGAGGTTATTGCTGATGGAAGTCCAAATGGAGTCCAGTGTAGAAGCTTGATTTTTGAAAATTCGTTTGTTCCTTTCCTTCCACAGAGACCAGAAAACCAGGCCAGGAAGAAGCTGCCAGAGGGCATTAAGAAGGGAGGAAGAGTGAGGACATTTTGGCCAAGTGCGAAGAATGTTTGTTATGTCTCCAGTGGGTTTGGTCCTTTTGCATCGAAAGCTGCATTTCTCCCACAAGGTGTTGGCTAAAGGGCAGTGCAAAATGAGATGTTGGATAGTTTCAGCACTTTGAAGGAAATTAGGGCATTGAGACGGACCTATAAAACCCCGTTTGACCAGATTGTCCCAAGTGAGGATTCTTCTATGGCTAAGGAGCCAGAGGAAGGTAGAGATCTTAGGCCAAGTAATTGGGTTCCAAATCAAAATCCAGAGAGAGTCACTAGGGAGCGGAGAGGGGTGCATCAAAGAGTAGGCTTCCTTTGTTGTGAAAATACCTTTCGTTGTATAACCCCACTGGAGAATGTCTGGATCTTCCGAGCATCGGATTTGTCTTCGCTGAAGCTCTTTGTTGAGAGTATCCCAATCAATGTCTTGAGCCTGTGGGGCTATGTGATGGGAGGGCTTCCATTGCCTGAACCCATTACGATCTGAGGGCAGCCACTGATTGCAAACCTTGTCTTCTATTGTGTCTCTGTTGTTTCCCAAGTTGATTTGAGAGTAAGTTTCAAGAAGCTTTGGGCTTTGCTGCCAGGAATCGGACCAGAACCTAGCCAAGTTGCCATTACGAATTTCCCAAAAACTATGTTGTTGTATGAGCATGTGGTGCTGCTTGGCTGCATTCCAGACAAGAGAGCCAGATTGCTCAAGAGCGAGCCTTATTACGTCTGCCGAAGATCTGTTGTTGGCATATTTAGCTGTCCAAAGTTTAGCCCAAGGAGTATGTGGGTAGGAAAGCCATTTCCACCAAACACGAGCGGCCATGACCTCGTTAATGTGCATGGGGTCTCTAAGGCCAAGACCTCCTCCTTTCTTGGGAGTACATACAGTATTCCAATTGACTAGGGCCCATTTTCTATTCCGGCCAGAGGATCCCCAAAGGAATTTGCTTTGCAGAGATTTAATTTTCTTGAGAACCCATTTTGGGGCAGCCAGAACAGAAAATAGGTAAAGGGGCATAGATTGCAGCACAAATTTGATGAGAGTGAGTCTACTGACCATGTTGAGAGCTCTGAAGGTCCAAGAGAAAAGCCTAGATTCCAGTTTTTCAAGAAGCCGATTCTAGGAAGAGTGCTTGATTGTAGAATCTATAAGAGGGGTGCCAAGGTATTTGTCAGGGAGAGAGGCAACAGAAAAACCAAGAATGCGAGCTATATTGGCTTGAGTGAGGGGGGGAGTATTGAAGAAAAAAATATGAGATGTGGATTCATTGATGGATAACCCAGAGGCTTTAGAAAAAAGGTTGAGAATGGATTTGAATGAGCGGGCTTCTTGAACAGAAGTATGGCCAAAAAGCATATTATCATCCACAAATTGCTGGTGAGTGGTGACAGGGGATCCATGAAGAGAGATGCCTCACAAATGATGATTGCGAACCTCATTATGAATTAAACGGTCAAGGCCCTCAGCCATGAGGACAAAGAGGAAAGGGGAGAGAGGATCCCCCTGCCTGATTCCTCTAGAAGGAAAGATAGGGGGAGAAGGAATCCCATTAATAAGAATAGAGAAAAAAGAAGAAGTAATGAGGCTCATTATCCATCTGATCCACATTTGATCGAATCCAAAAGCACCTAAGATTTGTTGTATGTAATTCCAATTCAGTCTATCAAAGGCTTTGGATATATCGATCTTGAGGAGCATACCTGGCTTCTTGCAGACTTTTAAGGAGTGTATGATCTCATGAGTTAAAATTATACCATCCAGAATTTTCCGCCCTTCCACATATCTTGTCTGCTCTGGAGATATGAGAAGAGGAAGAAGCGGCTTGAGTCTGTTGGCAATAACTTTGGATATGACTTTGTAAATCATGTTACAAAGAGCAATAGGTCTGAATTTTTCCGGTTTGTTGGGCTGCTCCTCTTTTGGTACCAGCGCAATGAAGGTGGAATTGAGAGAGGGCAAGAGCCAATGCATGGTTCTTGATTCCTCAACCAGTTTCCACACTTCATGTTTGATTAGATCCCAGAAATGGTGAAAGAAATTGGAAGTGAAGGCGTCGGGTCCCGGAGCCTTACCATCCTTGAACTGCGCCATTGCTGCATCCACTTCCTGGGGGGAGACGGGGTGGACAAGCATTTGATTGTGCTCAGCTGTGACCAAGTTAGGTATAAGCTTCTTGATTTGGTCTATAGCTGGTTGTCTATCGACCTAAAGTTCTTGTTGGATGCCCTTAAAATAATCCACGAGTTCCTGTTCCATATCTTCATGCTTCTCCATCCGCTCTCCTTGCTGATTGGTGATTTTCTCTTTGTTTTGTTATTTATTTATTTATTTTTATTTTTATTTTTGAAGACAGGTGGGCTGCCTCCACAAAAATTTTCAACCCAAAAGCCTGCCTTGGGAGCCTCAAAGAGGTTTTCACCCAAGGATCTTTTATTTCTTTGTTTTTGTTTTTTGTTTTGTTTTTTGTTCTAGGATTGCCTCAGAAAGGTTTTCACCCATGCCTCTTTGTTTTTTATTTTTTATTTTTTCTAGGAAGGGGAGGCACTAGAAACTGTTGTCCTTTGAGATAATTCTAGGTCAATTAATCATGTCAGAGCATCAAAAATATTTTGTTTTTTTTAAAGGGGTTTTTGGATGAAAAATGTATTGAGAAAGTAGCAAATATATATTACAAACTTTTGATAGTATTAACTATTAATAAAAGGGTTTTTGCTTTAAATTATCTAATATTTTTGCATATGTGAATGATCTAGATTTATGCAAGAACACAACAGAATAAACATATAACCATAAACACAGAGATGCAGTGGAAATAATGCTTCATTTTATTAAAATCAAATGACTGAAATATGCTTACACACATAATAGAAATAAACAGCTAGGGTGCTGGTTGGCTTATCTCTGAGAAACGATGTGGCGGCTACATGCTTCTGAACTATGTTACATTGAGGCTTGGAGGGCTATTACAGACATAATGGAAATGAGTGGGTGAGGGCACTGGCAGCGTATGTTATGAAACCAACTCCAAAAATAGATGAAAGGAGAGATCAACGCCTTAGAAATAAGCCACTTCGAGGGTGGAACCACCCTTACATTACATAAATGAATAATTCTTGGATGATACAAATGACAAAAACTCCTTCTATATATAGGAGTCCAAGGGGTCACAATATAATCCTAGCCGACCTAACAATAATAATGTAAGGGCACAATAATAAAAATATTGGGGTTATAGGGGTATAAAAATAACAATAAGGGGGTTGCACTAACAAAAATAAGGAACTACACTAGTAATATAGAGACCTAACATGCTCCTCTCCTTCAAAAAAGTGTTGTCCTCAATGCTTGAGTAGCTCTGGGTGCTTCTATATAAAATTCTCATCCTCCCATGCAGAATTTTCAGTGGGTAAGTTTTTCCACTTGATGAGATACTCTGGAATTGATCGATTTCATTGCTGTCGAGTTCTTGTTTCCGTGATTGCTTCAGGTTCCAATATGAATTTTCCTTCCTCATCAAGTTCTAGCAATATTGTTTGAACTGGATGTTTTTCACCTATAAGCTTCTTTAAGCATGAAACATGGAAAACTGGATGCACTCGTGAAGAAGAAGGAAGCTCCATTTTTTATGCCATAGTACCAATATTTTGCAACACCTTGTAAGGACCATAGTACTTTGGCGATAATTTATTATCCTTCTTAGCTTGCTTGAGGGACATTTGTTTATATGGTTGTAGCCATAAAAATACCCAGTCTCCTACATCACAACTTCTCTCGCTGCGATGTTGATATGCCTGTTGTTTCATTCGATTTTGTGCCAAATTTAGGTTATCCTTTAAGAGTTGGAGAAATTCTTGTTGATGCTCGATGTGATGTTCCACTGCTTGAACCTTATAATTTTCTCTTAAAGATGTTGTGATGGACCGTGGATGATATCCATAAAGTGCCATAAATGGGGTCATTTTTGTTGCAGTATGGAAGGAAGTGTTATACCACCATTTAGTGAGAGGTAACCACTTGACCCATTGTGTTTTTTTATCAGATACAAAACAACGAAGATATCCTTCCAAACATTTATTTACTATCTCAGTTTGACCATCATATTGAGGATGATAAGATGAGCTATGAGCTAATTGAGTGCCCAAACAAGAAAATAACTCCGTCCAAAAATTTCCAGTAAAAATGGGATCTCTGTCGCTCACAATAACCCTTGGGCTTCCATGTAGCTTTTGAATTCTGTCCATAAATGTAGTAGCAACTGTACTTGCTTTAAATGGATGAAATAATGCACAAAAGTGTGCATACTTGGTAAGTCTATCAACTACCACCATGATGACACTCTTTCCTTCGGACTTAGGTAAACCTGTGATAAAATCCATTGAAATCTCCTCCCAACGGTGACTTGGAATGGATAAAGGTTGTAGAAGTCCCGGGGTCTTAATTGTCTCCACTTTATTCTGCTGGCAAACCAAACATTCCGCCACAAACTTTTGAATATCAGATTTAAGGCCATCCCAAAAAAAATCTTTCTTCACCCTGTGGTAAATTTTTAAAAATCTTGAGTGTCCTCCTAAAGGAGAAGTGTGCAATTCCAGAAGAATCTTTTGTTTTAGTTGGGAATTCTTACAAAGATATAAGCGATCTTTGTACCATAAGGAATCATTTTTCCAACTAAATGTATCAGATGTACTAGGATCTTGCTGTAAATTTTGAATGAGTGTCCATACATCTTTGTCCTTCTTCCATTCATCTCTTGCTTCGGTTATCCAATCTGGTTGGATAATAGAAATGGCACAAAGCAATGCTTCCACTTCTTCATTCTTTCTTGAGAGTGCATCTGCAACAACATTAAGCTTTCCTTTTTTGTAGATTATTTCAAAGTCATAACCCAACATCTTTGTGACCCATTTTTGCTACTCTTCCGAAGATAGTCTTTGTTCCAAAAAGTGTTTAAGACTATCATGATCAGTTTTTACCTTGAAGTGTCTTCCCATTAGGTAAGGTCGCCATTTCTTTAGTGCACGTAGTATTGCTAACATTTCCTTCTCATAAATAGATTTCTGTAAATACTTTCCTTTGATTGGAAAAATTTCAAAAATAATGGGTCTTCCTTCTTGCATTAAAACAACACCAATTCCATTTACTAAGGCATCACATTCCACAATAAAGGTTTTTGTGAATTCTGGCATAGCTAAGACCAGTGCTAGGTACATTTCCTTTTTAAGACATTCAAAAGCCTTAGTTTCTTCAGGAGTCCATGAAAATACATCTTTTTTCAATAATGTTGTTAGAGGTGCTGCTATTCTCCCATAATTCTTAACAAACTTGTGATAATACCCTGTTAACCCAAGAAATCCTCATAACTGCTTTATGGTTGTGGGGAATTTCCATTCCTTAATGGATTTAATTTTGTTAGGGTCTACCTTAACACCCTTGTGATATACAATATGACCCAGATATTCCACCTCTTGTACTCCAAAGAGATATTTGGATTTTTTTTGCATATTATTGTTTCTCCTCCAAGAGTTTGAGCACTCTGTCGACATGTTGAACATGATCCTTCCAAGACTCATTGTAGATTAGTATATCATCAAAGAATACTAGCACAAATTTTCTAAGAAAGGGTTTGAAAATGTAATTCATCAACCCTTGAAATGTAGAAGGTGCATTAGTAAGGCCAAATGGCACAACCAAAAATTCATAATGATCCTCATGAGTTCGAAATATTTTTTTTCAGAATATCTTCAGTCTTGATTCTAATTTGATGATTTCCTGAACGAAGATCCAACTTGGTAAAATAAATTTCTCCATGTAATTCATCCAATAATTCATCAATCATAGGAATGGGAAATTTATCTTTAATAGTGAGCTTATTGATCTTCCTATAATCCAGACACATGCACCATGATTCATCCTTCTTGTGCACCAATACTATTGGACCAGAGAAAGAACTTTGACTAGGTTGAATTATACCAACCTATAACATTTCTGCAATCATAAGTTCAATTTTGTTGTTTTGGACATAAGGATATCTATAAACCCTGATTTTTGGAGGAACCCTTCCTGGAATCAAATGAATAGCATGATCATGATCACGAATAGGTGGGAGTCCTTTGGGAATTTTAAACACCTAGAATGATTGTCCAAGAATTTTTGGAGATCTGGAGAAATAGATGATTTTGGTGTTGAAACTTCTAGTGAGCATAATTGTGCAATTACGCCTTGTTTTTCTTTCTTCAGAAGATTTGTCATGACATTAGAGCTTTTATCTTTCCTGGCTTCCCTGTGATACCCCGTAATTCGACTTCCTTTCCTTCCAAAAAAAATTTCAAGAAAAGTTCTTGAAAATTAAAAGCTACCGTCCCCAAAGATTGTCACCATTGTACTCCTAGTACAACATCAACACCTCCCATTAGAATGGAAAGCATTGGAATATTCAATACATATTCCCCCATGGTTAGCTTGATATTATGGCATTTTCCAGAGAAATTTATAATTTCGCCATTTGAAACCATCACTTGACATTTTGGTGCTGGGTATAGGAAACAATTTAATTCCTTGGCTACCTTACAATGAATAAAATTATGGGTATGACCCGAATCAATCAATACTATTATCTTTTTCTTCTTGATATGTCCTATCTTGAGAGTTTGAGGAGTGGTGATTCCTTCCAATTCATTACACGATATGTTCAGACTCGTTTCTTCTTCTTCTAGGGTTGGTTCTTGGTGTAAATCCTATTCTTTTGAAGTTTCTTGTTCATTTTCTTCCTCCTCTTCATAATCTATGTAAAATAATTTCTTCTCAACACACTTATGACCTTTAGTGTATTTTCTATCACAACTGTGGCAAAGATATTTTACTCTTTTTTCTTCCAATTGTTGTGGTGTCAACCTTGTAGGTTGTGGAAGTCTAGGAGTAGCAACACTTCCATCTTTATAGATGTGAGTGGTAGGCTTCCTTGTCACGATAATTTTACATTTAATTTTTCTTGCCAACCTGAATGCCTTCTCCAATGAATTAGGTTCCCAAACGCGAACCTCATGTTGGATGTTATCCTTTAAAGTCCCTATGACGACATCAATCATGTGTTCCTGCGGAATATCAATTACCCTCACCATATTCAAGTTTGGAATTTCACCAATGTGCTCCTGCCCAGGGCACTTTTGTTTGAGGTTATTAATTTACTTAAAAAAAGGTGAGCTACATCCATATCTGATAATGTGCTATCATTTCCTCCGTAAAAATTGACCAAGTGACAATTTTTTTTTTGTGGGAGCAAAGCCATATATACCATACAAATGTATTTTGTTCTAAATGTAAATTTGCAATACATACCTTTTGTGTGTTTTGCACATTATTGAGATCAAAATATTTCTCCATCTGTAGTATCCATGTTACAGGATCCTTTCCATCAAACTTCCTCATATCCATTTTTGGAATATGGTGGTTCTTCCCGCCAACATTAGATTTTATGAAATCACGATTAACATTTATTTTGTTCTCATCATGAGTTTCCTATACTATCTTTTCACCATTAGGAAAAATTTATTGTATCAACTTTGTCAAACCTTCCATGTCTGATTTTATATCATTCTTCATGTTTTCCATTTTTTCATCGATCTTAGCTTCCATGGTTTCCATGCCATCTTCCATGCCATCCATGAAATTCTTCAAACCATCCATCTTAGCTTCCATGCCTTTCTTCAAACCATCCATCTTAGCTTCCACGCCTTTCTTCAAAACCTCCATTTCATTTTTTGTTGCTCTTTGCAAGAGCAAAATTTGGTGCACTTGCTCTTGTAATTTTGATATGTCATGTTGCATTTATTCGTCTTCATGAGTCATAGTAGAGCCTTCTGAAGAATTAATGGGTGTTGAATTATTTTTAAGGGACCCGTATAGTGTTTTTATAAATCTTATATACTTAGAGAGAGATTAGTATAATTGGCTGTTTGTTGCTAGTTACCTTTTGTACTAGAGAGATCGGTCTTGTCCGCAAGACGGATTAATATACACAACACTAATACAGGCCAAAAATAATAGTTGGTTTTATGTATGGAATATGGGTTGACACCATCCATGTCTATACAGAGTAGTGGACTTCATACTTAATCCTTGAAGTTTTCGGGCCATGTATCCTCTATATGCTTCATGGCTATTGAATCTGTTGGGATTCACATAACTCCCAACTCACTTCTATATGATTCATGCCATCCCTACAACAAAGCTAATTCTTTGCAATGAAATAGCTTTGAATCCTTGGGATTATAGGCATGTGCCTCAATATCTTAAAAGGACAACCATGTGATTTACCCTTCTTTTTTTATTTATCATTGTTGTCATGCCCACATTTCAAACTTATCTCTTCATTTGCATATTTTCCTCTATATAGAATATAATCATTTGGACATGCATGATATGATATGTACTCAACGCCCAACACTTTCAACAATTTCTTTGCCTCTTTGTAGATACTGGCCAAGCCATTATCACTTGGAAGAAAATTATCTTTGAATAGCATGTAGCTGGTCATGGAAAATATTAAATGTACATTAATGCCAATAATTATAAACATTCATAAAATTGACCATTTGTAATGTTGATTGTGTGACAAGATTTCTCAAAATATAAGGACTTGATGGTCAATTACCTCAAATTTTTTGAGAAACATGCATTCGATAAGCGGAACTCGACTTTCAAGTTGTACAGTAATATCATTGTCCCCAATTGGGTAGACTTTGACTTACCTCGAGGTCCAAAGAGGGGGGCGGTGGAAGAAAATTTAAGGCTTTCAAAAAAGATGTTGGCGATATGAGCATCATCCCCTAGATAATAATCGTTCTGGAATGCATCTAACAACATTGTCTCCATGGAAGTTGCATCCCTTAAGTAATCATCCATACCAACCTCTATTTGATTGCCTCCATTGGCAGCTTGTCAAGAACTACTATTTTTGTATTCATTCCTAATTGGTGAATATGGATGTAGTGGGAATTGAATAGGTGGTTGATTCAACCATTCTTGGTATCGTTCCTCTCTGGATTTTTCTCTTAACTCAGTCTTCTCTCGATTTGACATTGTTGTGGGGTGCAATGGAAGATGGTAGGTACGTCGATCAACATCACTAGAATCCTAATAATTTCAAAAACTATATTTGAACATGATTAATAAAAAATCGATGATATCAATTAGTAAGCACCTCAATGCATGAATAATTAGTTTGATGTTGAAATAATTACATTATACCAAAAAATTATTATTACCATAATTGTACCAGGATTGTGGGTACAATATGGCCTGTTACAATTGGCAAGGTGAAGCGGTTGTCCATTTTCATCTACCAACCGCGCCTTCCGGTATGCTGCTCTGCATCAGAGCTTCCGACATTTTGGAACTGTTTCAATATTTTGTGCATTTGAACTTGATTATGAATCTGTATGAACTTAAAAATTTATATAAATTAATTTTACTTAGCTAATTGAAATGGATAAAATAAATAAATTCAATTATATAATGAAAATATAAATAAAATATGAAGTAATCATGTTTGGATATGGAGAGGGAGAACTCTGCGATGGACTTTGAGAAATATTATGGAATGAGTTGGATTTTGAACAATTGTCCATTTGATATAATTATGATATTTCTCTCTGCATTTGAGAAAAATCAACAATAAATTTTGGTGTACATACCTAAAAATAATTTTTGTGCCTTAAAAAAGAAGTTATTGTTATCGATGCTAATGTACTGTTAATTGCACCGATGCAGCTTTATTACTGGATAGACCGATGCTATTAGTTAACAAAGGCACCAAATATCGAGAAAAAAAATCACAACTTTATTTTTTTGAAGTGAAAAAAGTGGTAAATTAAAAAATGGATGGAAAATTATTTTCGGAAATATAATTTCATAAAAAAATTCTTTAAATAGTAAAATCTATTCATTATTTCACTAGTTTTGCAAAAATGTTTAGGGAGGTATTTGCACGAGATACATACCTGGAGCAAGAGAGAACGAGAGCACGGTTGAGCAGAAAAATACTTTCGAACAATGAAACTATTCAGAGAATCAGAATTTGAAACATCTGGTGATTCTCACAAAAACCCTATAGTATATTAAAATTGTTAAATTTAACTATAATAATTATTTTTTTATAGTTTCTGTTAGATTTTTTTTTTCTAAATAAGACTATTCTATTATATTTCACATAATATAAATTTCGAAGCTTTCCTTTGGAGTTTCTATGCTAGCCATTTCCAGAGGAAGCAGAGTTCAGAAAAACAAAAGTATGACCGCCCCAATTTGGGAAACTGGTTAAAAAATTGCTGCCCTGGTTAGGGAAACCAACGTTAACAAAAAATAACCAGGAGATTATCGAATAGTTCAGAAAAAACATGAAAACTGAAAGGTGAACCATCACAAAGAGAGGTAACCTTTCGATTCTAAGGTTGCATGGCATGCTACTTGTCATGAGCCAAAGGCTCTTCGATGATGAGACATCTTTAGTCATTCGACGTGTCCTCGTCTTTGCTCGACCGCTGCACCTTGGGCTCAGGCGTAGTGGCTGAATGCACAGGGTTGTTGCTGCCTCCCCCCTTGTCATACGTTGAACACTCTGGACTATCACTACGTCTGCCTTCACTGCTGGAAGAATGCGCTCTTGTTTTGACGGGTAACGCCTAATATTTCCCATATTTCTGAGGGGGAGAAGGGGAAATGGCAGATTTCCTGAGAATATTTCTCTCACCAGAGCCAGAAGAATTGGATGGAGCTTCCTGAAAACGCAGAGTGAGGGTGGAGGTGACCAGAGGGTAGTCCAAGGAGCAATCATATTGAAACTAGTACGGGGCTGAATTATCCTTAGGAGGAGGGGGGTTACTTTCCTCAAGAATGGAAATGGGTGGGCGAGAGGACTAACCTCTGCCACGGCCCCGACAATATCTCATCCTGTGCCTCCATGGCATGTCTGAGTAGGAAGGAGTTTGTCCAAGGGGAGAGGTAGAAGGATGGCCGGAGGCCCAAGGCAGCAAGGCAAGTGGAGAAAGGTTGCAGAGGAGCTTGAAGCTACAGTAGGCAAAAAGAGTAAAAAACTCGAGGCTGGAGGAGGAGAATGATGGTGAAGAGGTGAGGGGCGCCATGAAATAGTGCGAGAGTTTGCAGACTGGACATGCATAAATGCTGGAGGCAGAGGCATTAACACTAGCGTGAGGCATGCAGCTAGAGAATTTAAGAACAAATGGACGAGAGCCATCCATGGCCATGTGGCCACACCAGATGCCGCTTTGAGGAGCCTCCACTTCCATGTTTAAATAAAACACCCGCATCCGGGGAGTTTTTGTTAGATTTAATACATGCATAGTAAACAAATTAAATTTTATTGTGAATTTTACTAATAGAATCATTTAAAATATCTATTCCTATTTACATTTAATTAAAAATCATAAAAAAAAAACAAAAAAACAAAAAACAAAAAAATATGTTCTTACGTTAAACCCTTGCTTGTTCTTGTTTATGTGATTTCACAATTATGGTTTCTCATTTTAGATTTATAGGGTTTCTATTACTATATATATAGGCATATGACATTTGTCCCACGAGATCACTTGTAGAGTCGGATCACAATCCCTGTCAGCCCTTGCATGATTTTTTTAAAAACATCTTTTGTTAATCGGTGTGCACTATTTAAAAGAACGCACTGGTGTGCGATTGTAGTATAGCGCACTAGGAGAGTATTGAAAAAAAACATTGTTTGATAAAAATATTTTATTATTAATTTTGTTTATGTTAATTGGTGCTACAGTATTAATATAACGCACTGGGTCTCCATGTTGACAAATATCACTGTACGATGTTTCTACTTTATTGGCAGTGCGTTTATAAGAACCTACCGTAACACATTCGGTGCGTAAGTTGCGAAAGTCGCACTATTTTATTGATTTTTTTTACCTGAAAAATATATGATTTATTTATAAAATATATTAATGAATGGTATAGGTTGTATATTGATAAAGAAATGTCTAACAAGAGTTCAAGTATCAAATACTAATAGCACATCTAGAAAAGCAGAAAAGGAAAGTTCTTTGTAAATTATTTACAAAAATTAGTATTTTTGAACTATATGTAAGTTTAACTAATATGTATTGTTTAGTATGTATCATGCAGAGCCAAAAAATGAAGATGCTTGATAAGATTGTTTCTGATCTAAGACCAGAAGAGCATAAAATATTAATGGAAAATTTGCATAAGGATGAATCAGGTGAATGAAAAAATACTATTGATCCAATATGATTTTATTTTTTGAATTTTCATTAATAATATACTTAAAAATATTAGATAACATGTTTCAAACAATCTCTTAATTCTGATATGTTTACTTTTCTATAGGGACCAACAACGAAGAAAATGAATGTTGTTCTAATAAAAAAAAATAGAATATGCAAATGCAAATGAATTGTTCCTTAGCTCATCTAGAGTGGTGTTGGAGGTTAACGATAAGGGGAAAATATTTTACAAAACGTTGAGGGATCTAGTGGAACGAATGTATAGACATTATTTCCACTTACAATACAATAATCAATCCAATGATCCCAAGAACCAATTTTATTTAAACTACAAGAATATTTTTCAGAGAATTAGTGAATGAGACATGTCATACTTGTAATAGAAAAAACGTACAAAAACAAAAAGAATGATTGAAAAAGTAATATTCCTTTAAATGTTTTTCTAGAATTATATATATATATTACTACAAAGAAATCATTTATAAATATCATTTTTTTAAAAATATTTAGTCTTCATTATCAATATAAAAATTAAATAGTTTATTGTCATGTTACATTTCCAGGAAGATTATGAAAATATCAAAGGATTAATGAGATGATATCAGAAATATGCCAGTAGGAATGTCCAAAAAGGTGTATAAGGAGATGGTCAAAGAAATGGACATATTTTCATCGCACGAGGAGCCATCTCAACAACAATGCGCTTCAAATGTAATATGTAATAATTGAATTTTTTGATTAAGTACAATAAATAAATAATTTAGAATTAAATATTAATTTTCAAGTATTTTCTTGTAATATCCCTATTTTTTAGCTTTTATAAACAGTTAATAAACCTAAAGGTCAGGTGGACCCGAGGAAAAACTATGTGTCGACATATTATTTTGGAAATTAATAAATGAATGTGAATTTGTATTATTGTATAAAGACTATAGTAAAATTGAGACCAAGAATTCAAATCCATGAGGATGAACTAGAATCATAAGACTTTCCCAAAATTATCCATAAATACTTGGATAAAAATTAAAAAAAAAAATTAAATTATTAGATGGAACAAAATAATATAATAAAAGCCTCAATAAAGTGGATATTTACTGAGAATATGTAAGAATAAAACTAGAAAGAGGAAAAACTATTTTAAAAGGAGATTTTCTGGAAAAAAACAAAAGCAAAGCCTAGGCTAAGGGAAACAACATCCCAAAATAATTGGATGTAGTTATGGAAATAGGTTGAGGGAAAGCAAGCTTAAATAAACTATTCCTATTATGACAAAGGGGTTGTCTACACTAAGGAATAATTGGTCTCTGCTCGGGGGAGAATTCTGGAATAAGCTCAAGGTTGGGAGGTAAATAGTCTTTAGAACATTGGTATGCACATTATGTGAAATTTTTATGTTTTATACTGTTGTTAAACGTTATCTAATTCTAGAATGGAATGTAGAAAAAATATTATTTTATAAATTCTGAATTTAATTTATGTAGATTAAATTATAGAAATTATGTGTATTGTAGAGTGTCTAGTTTCAAAAAAATTAAGTGTCATATGTATTTTACAGAGATTAACTATAAGGGAATACAATTAATCTTTATGTGTTGTTACATAGACTAATTAGAAAATAGGGACAAACAGACAGAATCTCGAAACACCTTTTCAGTGTCTAAATCTATTGTTTAAGTCCAAACTAAATATCTGAAATTTCACTTCAAAATTTACAGTACATATACAATGAATATAAATATATTTCAGCTAGAGTAATAACATAAAATTATCAATAGATATGAAATTCTAATGAGAATAGACTCTAGATATACAACATGTTTTGTAATACACATCTAAATTATGAATATAGAATTCAAATTGAAATTAGAAATAGAAATATATATGTTATAATATAGAACTATTATACATTTCTACCCTTACAAAGACTCAGTCATATATGAAAACATGTAATATAGAAAAAATTTAGTTGTACTATGTTAGGACCTCACTATGTATCATTTTTACTATATATTTTGACACCACCTTACCTTTCTAACCATGTTTAAAAAGGATTCCATCATCATTTTCATTCACTTTATCCAAAGGTATATAAAATCCTCTTCTTTACTATATGTTTAATCTGTTTACATATAATTCCATATTACTCTTATATTTTATCATTAATCGAAGTAGATTGTTGCTAACATAAGTCTAAAAGATCGCAGATAAGTTATATGATGTGCTGGAACAATCGGTCGTTGCTGAAACAGTCAAACTTCGTTGCTGAAATAGTCGACTCCGTTGCTGAAACAGCCAGCAGGCACGCAAATTCCGCCACTATTCGTAATTTGCGATTCTGGAAGAGCATTTTGTGGAACAATGGCAACAACATGAAGACGTGGTTACACGGATTATTCTGAAGATAGTACTCTTTTGGTATCTGTTGTAACAATATATTTTTATGGAAGAACAGAATAGTCTGTTTTAAGAAAGAAGAATAGATTCGGGATAAACATAGATTTACTCTCATGTAATTGTAAGAGATGTCTCCTCTTTAAAAAGAGGAGACATCATCATTAGAAGGGACTTCGAGTTTGAAAGCTACAGGAGAACATTGTTTGAGAGAACTGGAGCTAGACTCCATTTTGTAATGTATCATTTCTTTTGACAGATGAATAAAATTTCCTTTTGAGCGCTCCAATTTAATTCTTTCCCTGGGGAATCTTGTGAGAGGGAAAGGGCCCGCCTTCCTCACAAGATTCACCCGACTGTCCCTGTAGTTTGTTTAATTTCTTTATGCTATTTGCACTTTACTTTAATTCTGTTTGCTGAACACCAGTTACACAGTTCTGTAGTTTATTGAGTATTCTGTTTCTTTAACGCTGCATGTGTTTAGTACATTCATTCTTAAGAAGTTAAGAGATCCATTTCTGTTAATTGCCTGAATGTATGATTGATGTTGGGAAGCAGGTGCTGAAGGTTCCTGTACAAAGGAATAGGGTCCTGTTTCCATTGATTGCCTTTCTTTTCCTACAGTGTGATTAGAAACAGGAGACAGGTGCTGAACGTTCCTGTTCATGGGAATAGGGTCCTGTTCTCTTGAGTTATCTTTTCTATAGAGTGATTAGTGTCAGGCAGCAGGTGCTGAAGTTCCTATTTAAAGGAATAGGGTCCTGTTCCTGTTATGGTTGATTGGTTTCTTTTCCTGCAGATTGATTTCCCTTTGTTTGGATTCTAAACTACAATATAGGAATTACTTCTGCTATAACATAAGTAACTTCAGCTTTGATTAAATAGAGTGTGAATAATTAGATTTGTATGATTGATAATTGTGTGGCTTTTTACTACAACATTGTTCTTGCTTTTGAAATTGAGCATATCCAGTGCGTGATTGTCTTTGGAATAAACATACTTCCTCGGGTTGACAATTTATGCGGAGCTTGAATTGTGAAAACAATTAAAGCGACCAACATTTTGGCGCCGTTACCGGGGAAGGCAATTATAGATTTCAAAAGCATTAATATTTTCTTTTTAAATGTGCAGATTGTATGAGAGGACGCGGAAACCAGAATAAAACTAACCCCACAGGTGGCAAAGGCAAAGGGAGGGGAGGAAGAAAGACTTTCATTGACGAGATTGTATCAAAGGCTGAATCATCACAGAGTTTAAGTTCTCGAAGACCAAAACTTCAGCACTCCCCTCAATCAGATTACAAAACAGAGGAAGTTGTGGGTCCTAAAAACATAGAGGAGCTAGTGATTAAAGAACCAGTAGTCAGTGCTGAAGAGTCAGAAGAAACTGCTAGCAAACCAGTAGAGCACATTGAGGAAATAATAGAGAGTGTTGGACGGCCAGTGGAAAACATTGAAGAGCCAGTAGAAGATCTTGACGATCGAGCAAGTGCAGTAGGACAACAGACAATGGAAGGAAACAATGAAGGCTTCTTTGGTGGAGGACATGTAGATCCTGAAGGAGAAGGAAAGGATGAAAATTCTCTCTCTACCTTGGGATTTCCTATCAGTGATCTCCCTATAGGAACAACTCCTATGAAAAACATTCCATTGTCTGCTTTACCTAACTTTCATGGTTTATCCTCTGAAGATCCGGATGAATTTCTTTTTGAATTTGATATATTATGCAGAAGTTATGATGATGTTACTAATGCTCAAAAGTTGAAACTGTTTCCAGCAACATTAAAAGGAAATGCTTTAAGATGGTTCATGAGCCTTGGGAGTCAGGTAATCACAACTTGGGAACAGATGAAACAGAAATTTCTGCTTAAATATCAAGACTACTACCGAACGAGAGAAAAGAAGGATGAACTATTCAATATGGCACAAAAGCCGGACAAGAATATGGAGGACTATGTAGAAAGGCTGCAGTACAATATACAGAGATCTGATAATCCGAATATAAGTAAGGAAATTCGCAAAACAATATTACTTAGAGGTTTAAGGGATGATTGTTTAGACATGTTAAACATGCTTGGCAAGGGAGATATATCTAAGGAATCATATGATGAGATTGTTGAACTTTCTAAGAGGTGTTCAAGGGGAGCTGCAAGGAACAGAGTAAGTAATAGAGATCCCACCTATTCAAGAGTGCAAAAATCAGCCAGTGGGGGAGCAACAAGAGCTGAAATAGGTAATTTACTTGAAGAATTTAAAACTGAGATGTTAAGTTCTTTTACTTCACAAATTGACACTTTGCAGGTTAAGAAGAAGCAGGCTGAAGTAGAAGCAACTCTGGCTGTCTTTTGCCCGAAGTGCAGAGACAAACATCCACTAAGGGAATGCCCATTGGAAAAAATACCAATTTGCACCCTTTGTGAGAAAGATCATGAAACAAAACAATGTCCATCTCTACCAAGAATAAAGGTAGAATTATAGCCAACGGAAGAAGAAGCTGAAGCAGTTTACCTGCTAACTCAAAGAAGACAATGGAAACCAAAAGGACAAGGTATGAACTCTAGTATGCCATTTAATCGTTGGAATAATTATTATGCTTTCGGTCAAACAAATTACCCTCCCTTTAATCAAATGCAATACCCACCCTTTAATCAAATGAATTTCCCACCCATGCAACAATCAAACCCTCCCTTTGTTGATCCTACAATGTGGAATCCTTGGCCCCCACAGCAGCCATCTTCTTTTAACCCTTGGAATTCAAATTGGAGAAGCCAACAACTCCCGTATCCAAATCAATTGCCTCAATTCCAACAACCACTTTCTCTGCCATCAAATGCTCCGCCAAATAACCAAATGAGACCCCAGCTACCTGTGCAACCAAATCATAACCCCAATAATAAAGTTGTGCAAGTCATTGATATTCAGAATCAGTCTATATTTCCTACTATGCAATGTAATGATATTCATTTAAGATCCGGGAAAATAGTAGAGCCTATTATTGATGACATAACTTCTTCTGATTCTGATAAAGAGGAAACTGAGAAACATAAGAAAGCACAACCACCTTCTAACAAGAATGTTGAAATAACAGAACCACCATTCCCCGAGCGTTTGGTTTTAACTAGAACGCCTGAAACACCTGCTTTTAATCTTTTAGGGGAATTGCAAAATTTGTATGTTAAAATTCCACTTTTACAAGCATTAAGAGATGTACCAATTTATGCCAGAACAATAAGGGATATTTGTGTTAAGAAACCTGGTAGGAAAACTAAAGATCCTCTTACAGTACATGTGATGGGTGACTTATCTGCATTAATGTCCGGAAATACCCCTCCTGTGAAATATGGTGATCCCGGCCATCCTACCGTGACAATTCAGATTGGTAAAACAATGATTCCTCAAGTTCTGGTAGATTTAGGTGCTGCAATAAACATAATGACTCTTGAAACTTCACAATTGTTACAGCTGAATAACACAATCAGAGATACACCCACAATTCTAGAGTTGGCTGACCGTTCTACAATTAAACCTGAAGGAGTTGTTGAAGATCTACTTATCTCAGTTGAATCCTGGAATTACCCAGCTGATTTTGTTGTATTGCAGACTAAAACAAAGCTGGGGGGACATCCCTTAATTCTAGGGAGGCCATGGCTGGCCACAGCTGATGCCTTTATAAGTTGCAGATCTGGTTCAATGACAATTTCTAATGGTTATGAAACCAAACAGCTTACTCTTTATCCTCATGCTACACCCATAATTAATAATGAAGATTCTATGTGGATGGATTATGATGATAATGCTGTTCAGCCTATTCTAACTATTGGGCAAGATTTAACTCTTAAAGACAATACAGAGGATGAAATAATTAATAATTTTATTTGTGAACCTTCTTCTGTAATTGCTGAAACGCACAATCAATTGACTGCAATTTTTGAAACAGATACCCAAGAAAATATTGAATCTGAAGACTCATCTCAAACATTAACCACCATCTCATCTAAAAGAATAACAGTTGAAATTGAACCTGGCAAGACATTAAATATAAATCCTGATCTAACAGTTGCTGAAACACAGCAGTTAATGAAGTTATTGCATGAATATAAGGAAGCATTTACATGGGATTACACAAATATGAAATGGATCTCTTCTGAACTATGTACTCACCGAATTTACATTAAAGAGGGATGCCGACCAGTCTGTCAACCCCAAAGACGAATGAACCCTAATTTACGAGAAATTGTTAAAGAAGAACTTCAGAAATTGCTTAATGCAGGATTTATATACCCTATATCTGACAGTGAATGGGTTTCCCCATTGGTAATTGTCCCTAAGAAAAACAGGAAATGGAGAGTATGTGTTGACTGCAGAGCCTTGAACAAAGCTACTCAAAAGGATCACTTTCCTTTACCCTTCATTGATCAGGTGTTAGATAGTCTGGCAGGGAAGAAATTATTTTCTTTTCTAGATGGATTCAGTGGGTATAATTAGATTAGAATTGCACCCAAAGACCAAGACAAGACCACTTTCACTAGCCCTTGGGGAAATTTTTCTTATAGAGTTCTTCCATTTGGGCTATGTAATGCACCAGCAACTTTTCAGAGGGCTGTTATAGGAATTTTTTCTGATATGCTGAATGACTCTATGGAAATATTTATGGATGATTTTACTCCTTATGGTGTGTCTTTTGAAGATGCATTACAAAATCTTGAGAAGGTACTTAAACGATGTATACAAACTCACCTCTCCCTAAGTACTAAAAAATGTCATATGGTGATGAGTGAAGGAGTAGTGCTTGGACATTTTATTTCATCTCAAGGTATTCAGGTAGATCCATCTAAAATATTGGTCATTCAGAATCTTTCTGTTCCTAAAACACAAACTGATGTGAGAAGTTTTCTAGGACATGTTGGATACTATAGAAGATTTATTAAAGATTTTTCTAAGATAGCTTCTCCATTATTTGTGTTGCTTATGAAAAATGCTGAATTTAAGTGGACTAATTCTTGTCATAAAGCTTTTGAAAAACTCAAGCATCAGTTTTCTACTGCTCCTATTTTGAGGGGGGCTGATTGGGCCCTCCCTTTTCATATATCTTCTGATGCTTCAGACACTGCAATTGGAGCTGTCTTGGGACAAGAGGAAAATCATCTTCCTTATGCTATCTACTTTATCAGTAAGAATATGACCCCTGCTGAGCTTAATTATACAGTTACTGAGAAGGAGTTTCTTGCAGTAATCTATGCCATTAATAAATTTCGACACTATATCACCGGTTATTCTACTTTTGTGCACACTGATCATTCAGCTATTAAGTATTTAATGAATAAATCTGTCACAAATGCTAGAGTTACCAGATGGCTATTATTATTGCAGGAATTTGATATCACAATTGTAGATCGGCCTGGTAAAGAAAATGTGGTGGCTGATTTCCTTTCACGGTTAAAAACTGACAATGATATTCCATTAGATGATTCTTTTCCTGATGAGTATTTGTTTGCAGTTTCTGCTCACTCTCCATGGTATGAAGATATTGCCAATTATTTGGTTGCAGGAAAATTACCATCACACCTGTCATACAGAGAAAAGAGAAGAATTGTTCAACAAAGTGCCAGGTATAGCTGGATAAGTGGGTGTCTTTTCTACACAGGGCTTGATCAAGAAATCCGAAGATGCATTAGGGAAGATGAAGTGTATGACATACTGAAAGCTTGCCATGATGGCCCTTGTGGAGGGCATTTTGCTGATAAGAGAACAGCACACAAAATTCTGAGGATGGGTTACTATTGGCCCTCATTATTTAAGGATGCAAAGAAATATGTAAGGGCTTGTGACAGCTGCCAGAGAATGGGTCAACCCAATCATAAAGATCAAATGCCATTAAACCCCCAGGTAGTTTCTGAACCATTTGAAAGATGGGCCTTGGATTTCATAGGACCCATTAATCCTCCATCCAATCAAAGAACTTATATATTAGTCTGTATAGACTATATGACTAAATGGGTGGAGGCCAAAGCACTTATTAGAGCCAATGAAGAGGTTGTCGTAGCTTTCTTATTTGAAGAAATATTCACTAGATTTGGAATTCCTAGAGAGCTGGTTACAAATGGAGGACCTCCATTCAATTCTCATGGTTTTTAGTCTACCCTTCAGAAATATCATATTCATCATAGAATGACTACACCATACCACCCCCAGGCCAATGGGCAGGTGGAAAGCACAAATAAAGTATTAGAAGCCATTCTGACTAAAACAGTGAAGGACAACCGGAAGGATTGGTCTCAAAGGCTGCCTAAAGCATTATGGGCTTACAGAACTACTTGGAGAAACACTACATGTTTTTCTCCCTATGAATTGGTTTATGGTAAAAATGTTGTTTTTCCTATGGAATTTGAAATCAAAACTCTAAGAACTGCTTTAGTTGTTAATCTTGATTTGACTGATGTGCAGACAGCTAGGTTGCAGCAGCTTCTTAAGTTGGATGAAAAGAGATTAGATGCCATTCCCCAAACAACCATGATTCAACAACAGAGAATGAAGTGGCATGACAAAATTATCAAACACAAGTAGTTCTAAAAGGGTAATTGGGCCCTATTGTATGACTCTCGGTTTGAAAATTTTCAGGGTAAGCTATGTACACGTTGGCTTGGACCATATGAAGTAGATGTTGTTTTTCCTAATGGAACAGTAAGACTTCTAACAATTGATGATTCTAAAACACCTCTACTAGTCAATGGTCATAGGCTTCGTTTGTACCAGCGCCCTGTTTCTAAAGAGGATTTCAAGACTGCTTGCATGACTGATACACACTATCTTTTTCTAGGGGAGTCTTCTGCTCCTCACAGCATTTAATTTTCTGCACTGTTTTTTTAGTATTAGATTAGATTAGATTTAAAACTAATAATCCCTGTCAAGGGTTGGCATATTACAATTGAATTTTGCAGATTCTGGAAAAGCTTATTAAGGAGGAAAGATTCATCATAAGAAGATCTGAAGCTTCAATCACAGAAGCTTGTTCCCTTCATTTTACCCCATTTCCTAGCAATATCCCTTCATCCCATTTCTACATTATTTCCCTTTTTCCATTTTTCCCACCTCTACGATTCCTGAAATATCATCCTTCAGCTAGTATTTCCCATCCCTTACTGCTGAAATTATCCCTTATCAAATATTTCCCCCACTTGTTCTAAACCCAAGTCATTATATCCCATTTTCCGGATTTTTCCCGTTGCTGAAACACCAGTTTCAGCAACATGTCGTTCATTTTTCCGTTGCTGAAACACCAGTTTCAGCAACTTGTCATCATTAAAACATCATTTCTTTCCTCTTCTATACAAGCTTTTCAGTTCTCCACTTTTACTCTTCAGATCCTTCGGTGAAAATTATTCAGTACTGAGCAGATCCTGTTATGCTCCTGTTCTAAATTTCAGAGAAATCTACAGATTCTTCCATTAATATCAAGCCATTATGAAGCACTCTACACTTTGAATTATTAAACCAAAGGTAAAAATGTAAGGTATGTGGTTTTTAATGTAATGCAGTTAAATTATATTTTAAAGAGAGGATCTCGCTCATAATGATTGCAATCTCCACACGCTCAAACATCATTGCACCATACGTAGGGGGGGGGGATTTCGAAAACTGAATAATCATTTCACATCAACCAATCCTCCGTCATTCTTCATTCCATTTCCGCCGTCATTGAGACTCTGCATCCTCTGTTGAAACAATTAGCTTGACCAAAGCCTGTGTTTCTGTCTTCTGTGCCTCTGCATGTGACTCGAGCTAGTAGCCATGGGAGGGTCGGCTATCAGACACGAGCCTGGTTCGATAACTCTTCTTCAAATGTTCCCGGAAGCCTATCAAATCTTTCAACAAGCAGGATGGACAACATACTTCGAAAGGTTGGGAGAATTTGATCAGCAGCAAGTTTTAGAGTTCGCACAGAATCTTCAGGGGAATTATTCAGTAGTTCAAGGGGTCCGCATTTCAGTAACAGAGGAGGACATAGCTCAAGTTTTAGGTTTGCCGGTTATAGGGGCTCGCTGGTTCAGTAGGAAGCAAGTGATTTTAAATGCACAGCAAGATTTTCTTCTTCCAGATGAACCGGTTGAACTTAAAGGTCGCGGTATAAGTCTGCATTCACTTCCTCAACCATGGCCAACAGTAGCAGAATTCATCAAACACTACTTGACATGCGAAGGGCGTTACCAGGTAGTCTACCAACACGACTTCGTTTTGATGAATCATTTGAGGAATGGTCGATTAGTTAATATTCCCTATTATCTGCTTGGTTGTATCAAAAACATGTCATATTATTGCAGACGGGTTAAATTCCCATTGTTATCCCTTACCCATCACCGTTTATGCCAATTATTAATTCAGAGGGGTTTTGATCAGCAAAACCCCCCTCTGAATAATCCACTTCTCATTCCCCAGCAGGCCGAAATTCCCCAGCAAGCCGAAATCCCCCAACAAGCTAGAAGTTCCCAAGAAACTCCTGAGAGTCCTTATGAAAGGCAACGGGATGATATCCTAGACTCCCCAGTAATTCCGTCCTCAGAACCAGTTGACCTACCCCCAAGTTCGTCCCACTTAGTAGAGTCACCCCTTCCCACTATTTCTATCCCTAGCGATGACTCTCCAACACCCCCATCCCCACCTACTCATAAAAGGAAGAAAAGAACCCCAACAGTCTCTGTCTCAAAACGACGAACAAGGGCCACATTCCAAATTTTCACTTCTTCCGAAATCCCTTCCCCCAGAAAATAATCTTCCCCTACAAAGAAAAGGAAAGACAGTGACTTCTCTGCTTTCCTACCAAAAAGGAAAATGAAAATGACTGTTGAAATAGGAGTTACTCCCATTTCCCCTGACCCCGCCACTATTCTGTTAAAACTTCAATCCTCACCCCCATTTCAAATTCCCCAACCCGTCTCATCTGGTGGCACTGCCACACAAGAACCAGTGCCCCGGGATAACATGACATCATTTATGGCTCAAATAGTGACTGCCACACAAGAACTAGTCACTTACCCAGAGGCTGAAACACAAGAACCAGCCACTGTGGTACAAGAATCATACACCAAGCATGATAATATAGGGAAACCAGCTGTAGCTTCTCCACAAGAACCAGCTACAGCTGTGGATCAGCAGACAACTCCAATAGAATCAACCAGCACACATGTTTCACACACTATGGCATCTTTATTGGAGGAAAATGAGTTTTTGAAGTCTGAACTAGAAGCCTATAAGAATGAATTAATCATGGCACGAGAAGCCTTTGATAGAGAATTGAATCTCTACATGCTATCACACACAGCATCAGAACAAAATAGGGATCCATGCAGAGAATACATGTGCCATGAGTGTGGTAATATTTACCAGCAGGCAGGCTACAAAGTAGTCAAAATTCAGGTATTTGAGGCATCTACATCAGCTGCAATTAAAGAAGAATGCCCTACTGCTCCACAAGAACCAGCAGGGCTCTCAAAAAGTCTAGAAAAAGAAACTAAACCACATATATCTCGCCCTGTGCTAGTCAGCTCAGCCACTCAGACAATGCCCCAACCACAGATATCTAACCCTGAGTTAGTCATTTCAGCCACCCAGACAATGCCCCAACCCAGTACTTCTAATGCCGGGACACAGACCCTGCCATGGAACCAATTAGAACTTATGAACAACTGGAAGAAACAATATGCTGTAGATCAAGATGAAATATTACAGCAGCATAAGTTAGCATGGCAGAATCACATGTATGCCAACTGGGATATTTGGGAACAGACATTGCAACAGCTCAGGGATTCCAAGAAGGAAGTCAAGGAATCAAAGGAAAAGATGGTTTTGATGTTTTCATTAGTGCAAAAGTTGATGGCTACCCGAAAACCCTCTGTGAATTATTCTCTCTTCCTCTCTGAACGTTTGGTTTATTTTCAATTGAAGGAAATAAAGGATGGCAGACCTCATGAATTGGTTACTGCGGAACAATTTGTTAAAACTTTTGCAGAGGCCCCTGAAAGTGACCAACATTTGTTGTGTGAACTTTAATTCCATAACGAGGCCATGCTTGAGAATAGAAGAGTCAATCTCACTCCAATTGCAGGTGATGTAAAAATAAGGGCATTTGTTTCATTTCTGGCCAATCAGCTCACCTGGAAAACTGCGTTTATTGCAAGTAGTCATAATGAGGAGAATAGGCTCCTTTGGATTAGACCGGAACCTTTAAGTCCGGCCATGTTTGTAGCACAATATCACCAATTCTTACAGAAGCCGGGAATGCATAGGTACATACAACAACTACAAGCTTCAACACTTTTAAAGTGTCAACAGCAAATCAGAGTAAAGGAGGCTGTTGCATTGAAGGCCAACATTATGTTTTGGCAGCAGTCATGTAAAGAAAGACAAGATTATCACCCTTTTAGCCCTGATAATCTTCAAGCTGCACTTTCCAGGGTACCTAATTACATCAGATGCATTCGACATTGTGGAGAAAACTGGATTGGTTACCATTTTCATTTTCCAATTCTATGGATGCCTTCAGAGAAATATCAGTGTCACTATCAATTGGTTGACAGAGATGAAGCTGTAGCATGGCAGCAATTGCAGAACAATCGAGGATTCCGAGCTCCGACAAAAGCCACCTTCTCCAGCTACTGCTTGAGCAACTTGCATGCACAGAGTCAGTACTCAGACTCTGACTCAGACTAGGAGTTGCCTGAGGACATGCAACATTTTCAGCTGGGGGGGATGTTAGGACCTCACTATGTATCATTTTTACTATATATTTTGACACCACCTTACCTTTATAACCATGTTTAAAAGGGATTCCATCATCATTTTCATTCACTTTATCCAAAGGTATATAAAATCCTCTTCTTTATTATATATTTAATCTGTTTACATATAATTCCATATTACTCTTATATTTCATCATTAATCGAAGTAGATTGTTGCTAACATAAGTCTAAAAGATCGCAGATAAATTATGTGCTATGCTGGAACAATTGGCCGTTGCTGAAACAGTCAAACTTCGTTGCTGAAACAGTCGACTCCGTTGCTGAAACAGTCGACTCCGTTGCTGAAACAGTCGACTCCGTTGCTGAAACAGCCAGCAGGCACGCAAATTCCGCCACTATTCGTAATTTGCGATTCTGGAAGAGCATTTTGTGGAACAATGGAAACAACATGAAGACGTGGTTACACGGATTATTCTGAAGATAGTACTCTTTTTGTATCTGTTGTAACAATATCTTTTTATGGAAGAACAGAATAGCCTGTTTTAAGAAAAAAGAATAGATTCGGGATAAACGTAGATTTGCTCTCATGTAATTGTAAGAGATGTCTCCTCTTTAAAAAGAGGAGACATCATCATTAGAAGGGAGTTCGAGTTTGAAAGCTACAGGAGAACATTGTGTTTGAGAGAACTGGAGCTAGACTCCATTTTGTAATGTATCATTTCTTTTGACAGATGAATAAAATTTCCTTTTGAGCGCTCCAATTTAATTCTTTCCCTGGGGAATCTTGTGAGAGGGAAAGGGCCCGCCTTCCTCACAAGATTCACCCGAATGTCCCTGTAGTTTTTTTAATTTCTTTATGCTATTCGCACTTTACTTTAATTATGTTTTCTGAACACCAGTTACACAGTTCTGTAGTTTATTGAGTATTCTGTTTCTTTAACGCTGCATGTGTTTAGTACATTCATTCTTAAGAAGTTAAGAGATCCATTTCTGTTAATTTCCTGAATGTATGATTGATGCTGGGAAGCAGGTGCTGAAGGTTCCTGTACAAAGGAATAGGGTCCTATTTCCATTGTTTGTCTTTCTTTTCCTGCAGTGTGATTAGAAACAGGAGACAGGGGCTAAAGGTTCCTGTTCATGGGAATAGGGTCCTGTTCTCTTGAGTTATCTTTTCTACAGAGTGATTAGTGTCAGGCAGCAGGTGCTGAATTTCCTATTTAAAGGAATAGGGTCCTGTTCCTGTTATGGTTGATTGGTTTATTTTCCTGCAGATTGATTTCCCTTTGTTTGGATTCTAAAATGCAATATAGGAATTACTTCTGCTATAACATAAGTAACTTCAGCTTTGATTAAATAGACTGTGAATAATTAGATTTGTATGATTGATAATTGTGTGGCTTTTTACTACAACATTGTTCTTGCTTTTGAAATTGAGCATATCCAGTGCGTGATTGTCTTTGGAATAAACAAACTTCCTCGGGTTGACAATTTATGTGGAGCTTGAATTGTGAAAACAATTAAAGCGACCAACATACTATAATACTTCTTTACACGTGTTAGTCTGTTTCAATAAAACCCTCTAGTGGAGTTGAGCGTTAAATAATATTGACAACCTTAAATAATAAATCCACTATAGAAAAGTTTTCTTACAATTTCATGAGGGTCATCATCTAAGTTCAAAATCAAATGTATGAAGATGAATTATACAAAGTGGAAAAAATGGTGGAAGAGCCCTCATTTCTTTGATGACTGAACTGAAATAGGATGAAAATGGTAGTTAGTTACTCTGTTTGTTGATCGTGAAGAATTTTATGAGAGAATGGAAATAATAGGAAAAACTTGAAACAAACAAAGTGATCGAAGTTAGAAATTTTAAATGATGAAAATGAAAGGAAAAACTTATAAAATGTATAGAAAATAATAATACCTATGAAATTATCTTCAGGTTTGAAGTGTTCTTCCTATACCTACAATAAAATAAACTGTAATAACAAGTGGAAAAAAATACCATATCTAAACATGTGATCATAATTAATACAAAAATGGGAAAATATCCATACCAACATGAGGGAAGGGGTAGCTTGAAGCGGATCAGTATCATACATAGTTGTGGAAGAGCATGATAATCTAGGAAGAGGATTCCAAAATTAGTTCCAAAAGGAAAATTATTATAAAAATTAAGTTTTCATAATTAAATTTTGTAAGTATTAGTTTTAAATTCAGTTACTCTAAATATACATAGTATTATGATATAAATAAAGATCTGAAATGTAATTAGAGATAAATTAATTTCATAAGTGGGATTATATTAATATAGTCAAAATGATATGATACAGAGTTAATCTGAATATCAGTAAACAATTATAAATTATGTATATAGACACAGTTTTATATATAATTGTATCATTTTTCTTTTACACAGAGGAAATAGAAGAGTAAATACAAGGTAGAATAAACAAAAGGAATATTACATATAACATTTAAAATTAAATGAAATTGTAATCCTAAGAAGTATATAAAGTAAACGAAAATCCCAATTAAGGATTGAAGTGGGGAAATCAAATAATATGTAATGTAATTACATAATCTATGACAGGCACAATGAAATGTAAGTCGTTGAAAGTCATAAATATATTTCACATAAACTTCTATTCAGTTATCTCTATTCAAACTTCAATAGTTCATAATTCTTGGAGGAAAATCATATAAAGCCACTCAACTAATTTAAAAATACATTATGTGGTCGAAAGAAAAATTGTGTAATCAAAGGCCGAGTTTAATTACATGAGCAATAAAAGTAGTGTAACTTACCATGACATATAGCGTAATGTATCCTCTGGGGATGGAAGCTCGAGACAGTATTCTCGATGTGAGAAGGAAATACAATTTCATAGGAATTAAAATCGAATATATAGAAACAAAAAGAAAATGATAAAGTCTGTAACAAGATTATATATATAAGAGAGGGATATGAATTATATCTACAGTGAGGAAAATTAAAATAAATTTGTCCTATGTAAATATAAGAGAGATATAAAAAATTTGGGGCATAATAGATCATTAAATAGGACCAAAAGATCATAACAGAAGTTTTGTGAAAGACCCAGAATCTAAATTTGGGGGAAATTCTATTTATGCGAGGAAAATAAGAGGCATATTAAATACAAAGGAAAATTATTGTGCTTAGAGTTTGAACATAATGAGAGTACACAAGTCGACTCCAAAATTTACTTTAATAATTCTAGTTAGAAGAAAAACGATAAATTGTCCAATTGATGCTAATAAAAGGTATTATTTCAGGATAACAAATGCATCGAATGGAAAAACCTGTGGATTTAATAACCACAAATACGAATTAAAAAATTTGTATGTGAATATAAATTTCCTAAAATAAATGCAAAATAGTTATACGAAATGTGGAATTCGTAGAATGCAGAAGCTTCCAAAAAAACGATAACCCAGAAATACAATCATACTGTTTCAAAATTCTGAAACAAGTGTAACGAAAAACCTTGGAGAATGTTAGATAGAGTAAATGACTTACCTCGTCATTTGGGACGTGAGGAATATGCTGAAGATGAAGGGGATATTGAATAAGTTCAACACTAAATTAGAATCTGTCACAAACAATTTCAATTCAAGTTAAAATCATGAATGAAATTTGAAGTATCGTCAGAGATACAACAAAATAAGAGAAATACAGAAAAACAAAAACAGTGAATTTCGAAACATAGGTTTCTTTTCTGTAATGAAAAATTGAAAATGTTGGTTTGAAAGCATAAACAAAAATTCATCCTTCCACTGAAGTTTTCACAGCATGAGAATAGGAAGAGAAAGGGCATAACACTAATATGCCCTTTAGTCTCATAGAAATTCCTTGTAAAAACACCAGATAGGTATCTGTCTGTGCAATGATCTCTCAAAGAGGAAAACAAGCCAAATGACAAACCAAATGAAACTATGAAAGCCTAACAAAATTCATTCAGCGAATGAAGAAATATCAATAAATCTTCACCATTCATCACCATCATACAGGGGTCCTCATAAGGAGTGAAGCCATGTGATATGCAGGTGATAACGTACCATCATTAAATGGGTTATTGAAACGAAATGATAAGGTGTAGAGGGTGAGTTAATAGGGTATGGGTACAATCCCATCGATCATAAATCGAACTGAAAAAGTTATGAAAATGAATTAAGTATAACTATAAACTGTGATAAGTCAAATGAGAAATATAATGTTATTTCAATAGTTATTGATATGTTGAATCATATGTGGTAGGAACCTTTATGTTGAGTTATGTGCATTTAACAATTCTTGAGTTATGTGTATTATATGTAATTAATATATATATACCTCCTTTGTATGGTTCCTGTGATAATGTATATAAGGTTTTCTACCACCAATGAAGGGATGGTAAGTTGAATTATTATATTCATATAATAGTTATAACTTGAATAGGTAGATCTGTTATAAGGTTATAATAAGGGTAATTTATAACATTGTGAAGAATAATAATAACAAAAAGGAGTTGTAAATAGATTAAAATACATATGGCAATTATGTATGATAATCTAATTAAGAGGGTCCCTTTTCGGATAAAATAATTAGGGCTCTTAAGAATTCATTGTAATGAATGTGTTATATAAATCAACATAAGGAATCATTTATAAGACATAGTTTGAGGATGAGAAAAATAAAAAAAGGAAATACTTTGGGTTTTACATTGTCATTATTAAATTAAAATGACAAGTATGTCGAAACAGAACAATCATCATGACTAGAAATAGTATCAAAAGAAAAGAAATGGTTAGTGGGAGTTGTTACATTTCTTGTAGAAAAGAAAATAAAATGGAACCCATTCAACACATAAAACAGGAAGACAAGGAAGAAAAGGGTCGATATTTACGTTTGTGGCTAATTGTTACTTCCTTATAACAACTTAACTAGATTTAATTTTTGTATATTTTAAGTTGTTTTACAATAATCATCACTGAATGCCTTCAAACAGGGGCTAACATGCATAGAAGAACCATAAGAAGAATTGATTAACATTGGGTTAAATATGGGTTGTTAGTATATGTTAGCATATCATAAATTAATTGTGGAATTTGTAAGCATCTATCTTGTTTTACTTAGCTTCATCTATAGTTAATATAACAAAAACATCTTTTATATTAAATCTATGATTTGTTATGGGGTTTAAAACATGCAAGAAACAAAGTATGGAACTGTGCAAACAAATAAATTCTTGAAAGATGGCATGAAATAATGTGTATAGTTCACGAGTCAATTCTTGCTATGGTACATTTATTTTCGATTTACATTGATGTATATTATTTAATATTTCAATTTCCATTATTTTCACCAATATATATACACTCATTACACTTTATTTTTATGTTTGCGTATGGAACTTGAAGAAGAAGAAAACAATCAATACAATGAACAAAACATTCCTCCAAATAACCCAAGTCATGGAAGTAGTTTGAACAGTGACAACAGTTCCAACGAAGAATGTTGATCAATATGTTTGGATATCAAAGCAAGGCATTGTATTTTTTGAAATATTTGTCTGTGAAATTAGACATTTTGTTTAATGTAATGGACATAGTGTCCCAATTAAAAGACAAAGGGATACCAATAACTATCCCATTTTGTATGACAAAGAGTCTCTTATTCATATATATATATATATATATATATATATATATATATAATAAAATACATTTTAATGTATTCTATTGTGTTCTCAATTGTTGCTATGAAATGTTACACCATAGATTAAATATATGGATGATTAAATATTATAAATAAGAGATGCGACATCTTCTGATATGCTATAACAAATTCATCCAAACATCACATTCAAATACATTAATAAAAATTTAATTGATATGAATATTTTTATAAGATATGTGTCGACTTTTGATGAATAATGAGTTTTAAAAAATCACAATAATTGCACTGTCACAGGTCGATGATTCTAAGAAATAGAAAATGAACATCGATGTGCGTCAGTTACTGTGCACCGGTGTGTTTGTATGATACTACGCACCGGTGAGTTTGTACGACATATGAGCACTGCACCAAATACCAATACCAATTAGAACACTCGGTATGCTTTATCAACAACTACCACCCAGATGGGCAGATAGGCATTGCATGCACTGGTATGGTTTGCCTTTAATGTGCTGATGTGTTTTTATAACTTAAAGACCCAGTGTGTTTTAACACATTAATGACTCGGTGCATTTTTACACCTTAACGGCGTTGGTGAATTCACCTTCTATTAGCTCAGTTCATATTTGTGGGTGACACACACCGAGACGTTGCTAAAAGCCCCAAGGCCTGGGAAATTTGTTTTCCATCTTGGTGCTTAGTATATCTACAGTACTGATGCGTACAGGTTAAAACACACTAGTGCATTCACACATGATGTGCGCACCGATGAGAAAACAAATCCGTAAAAACATTTGACTGCCTAATTTTTTTTTAGTTGTGTTGAAGTTTCATTAGAAGCTCCTCCAAAACCTCCGTTACCAAAAACAAATGTTGTAGAAAATGAATTTTTTGCAATTTTGGCCAATTTTTTAACACTAAAAACCTCCTTTATAACATCCGCTAGAGGGTCTTTTCCTTGTAGTGTGGGGTGATTTTCAGAAAGCACCATAATGGAGTATTGATAAGATTCTTGAAGCACATGATTCATAGAAAGTGTTACGTGACCTCCACGATGGACCAGCTCGAGGGCACTTTGCGAGTGACACTATAGTGCAGAAAGTCATGTGGGTTTGTTTTTATTGGCTAACATTATTAAAATATTATCACACATATGCCAGCAAGTGCCTAGTATGTCAGAAGTGCATCGGTTGAGGAAATAACTCAGTCGCCCCATTGCAACATATCATCATGGAAGAACCATTTCAACAATGTGGTTTAAAAGGCATTGATGAGATTTTTTTGCACTCATCAAAGAAGCACCGTTACATTCTTACTGCCAAATACTACTTCACGTGGTGGATATAAGTGGTTCCACTCAAGAAAGTGAATGATCAGGAAGTCATTAACTTCTTCAAGAAGAATGTCATCTCCAGGTTTGGCATTCTGACTTCATGTAATGAATAAATAATGTAAATAAATGATAAATTAGTTAATTAGTAATTAGGCTGAAAGGTCATGTCTGATAAGACATGACCTTTCGTGAAGAGGCACCTGCTTAGGTATATAAGCAGGCCTCATTTGTAACATTCAATCATCTATCTATCTCATATCTTTTATAATATAATATTTGTATCCTCATGGATATATTTGTATTTCAAATGTTCTAGAGTATTTTAACTTGAGAATGAACTTTGTTCGCTTCATTTGGTATCAGAGGAGTCGATCTTCTGGCTGCTCATCCCTGCATAGAGCTACGCTCATTGATCCAGACCCTTGGCCATTGAAACTCTTCAACATTTTTTTCGTCATAGTCGAAGCATTTCGATAAAATTTGGAGTTTATCCATCGCTAATTTCATCAGAGGCCTTTGGTCACTAAAATTAAAAGAAGAGGAAAACAAAAAAAAGTTTTAAAAGAAGAAGAAAGGTAAAAAAAATTATTAATATAAAAAGAAATATATATATATATATATATATATATATATATATATAAGTAAAAACAAAAAAACAAAAAAAGAGATATATATAAAGAAGTACATATACGTACATACCAAGACAATTTAAAATTAAAAAGGAAAAAGAAATAAGGAAGTGTAGGTAAGGTTCTTTTGATTATTCTTTCAGTGGTTTACAAGCTCATGGTTTTGGAAGTCCATGGTAATTACCCATGGTATTTGCAAGGTAAAATAAGAAGTAAAGGAATACAAAATCTCTGTGTGAATGGTAAGTTTACTTTTACGTGGAGAACATTAACCGAGTAAAATACACATAAGTGGACATATATTTTATAGGTGAATATATGTGAATAGCCATGTTTCACTAGGGTTGTAACCTTTCAACAAAAAAAAAGAGTTAAAAAAATTCAATTGTTAAAAGAATATGTATATATATATTAATTTAATTAATTAAATTATTAAAAAATGAATAAAAATTGAAGGAATAATAACTTCATTAAAAAGAAGAAGAGAAAGTTACGAAGGGTTACCTTAAAAACCCTAAAAACTCAATATAACAGACAAAATGGAATCAATCATTGATTAAAAGGAAATTGAATCTAATTCAGAAAGGAAAGAAGGAAGATTTCCTGAAAATTATAGTATGTTTGTCCGTGCGCTAATTATAATCAAAGGGTCACTTGCGGGAAAGGAAGTTCTTATATCTATCGATATTAATCAAGAGAATAATTTGTTTAGTACTAAATGTGCTAACTAATTAGTGATCCCCGAATCAAATATAATGGGAACAAATTCATCTCACGCAAATGAAAAACAATAGGACATATGGAATTTACACCTAAGTATTGGCGAGTATTCCTTGGTCTCGCAATTTACCATTAAAACTTTATTTTGTAATGATAGTGATATAATTCTAGGTTCACTCTGGATCGACTCACTAGGGTCATTCATCCTTAATACAAAAAAAAATTGACATTTTCTTACAAAAAGAAAAACATAATGTTCCAAGATCTCACAGTGAAGCCGAACTCACTAACATCGGAAGACATATTAGATATCACAAGAGAAGTTCTTCCAGAAAGTAAAAAAGCAATACAATATTTGCAATGAGAAGTTAACAAAATCACCACTAAAAAGAATGATGAATTTTCTCACCTTAAGGACCACAACGAAAAATTTCTAATGCAAATTAATAAGCTAAAGAAAGACAAGAAGTCGTTGGAAAACAAGGTGCAACAACTTGTCGAAAAAGAATTGTCAAAACCGACAAATGTAGAAGTTCAAGTTGAAGAAAAATCGAACGTTGATCCAGTAAATGTCTTAGCTGAAGAGGACGACAAGCAAGTTGCAGAAGAAACAAACTTAGATGTCAGACAAACGAGGAACATTTGAAGTCAAGGTTCTGTAACCTACTCAATAACATCCTCGCCAAAAGAAAATAAAAGTCAAACAAAAAAAGTTCCCTATCGACATCCAATTCACGGGAGCAGACAGCTCAGCCAAGCTATGTATTCAGAACATAAACAAGCTGATATTCTGAAGAATAATAACGAATCATCACAAGTTTCCACTCATCGTAAGATTCCATAGAAGATTGGTTTAGGATGGTCCGATCCATTCTCAGTACGACAGTTTTGTTTGTCACTTAGAGGATCATATCAACTTGTGTCAACAAGGATCACTGCCCTGAGATGAGAAGATGTTCCTAGCAGGAAAAAAAATCGAGGCCTTTCATCGACAAGCTTTGAGGACAAAGATTTTTGAGGGGAAGGAAATGTAATGAATAAATAATGTAAATAAATGATAAATTAGTTAATTAATAATTACGCTGAAAGGTCATGTCTGATAAGACATGACCTTTCGTGAAGAGGCACCTGCATAGGTATATAAGTAGGCCTCATTTGTAACATTCAATCATCTATCTATCTCATATCTTTTATAATATAATATTTGTATCCTCATGGATATATTTGTATTCCAAATGTTCTGGAGTATTTTAACTTGAGAAAGAGCTTTGTTCGCTTCACTTCACTTGTTTTTACAATGAAATGTACTTTTAATCATCAAGATTATATTATTTTCCATTAGAAAATGATATTTTATTAAAAAATGCTGCTAATTACTATCTATAGTGTAATGATCTGGTTGAGTATACCAATAAGAACATTATTTGCATCATTAAGAAGATTGTTTTCTCTAAACAAAGGAATTAACACTCTGCTTTGGTGAATTCCTTATGCGCTAACTAAGTCATGCCTAAAACTTCTCTCAATATGTCTCCCTATGTCCTAGTGTATGGAAAATAAGCCATCCTATCCCCGAACATTTATTTTCCTTCCCTTCAACTTTCACAAGAATCTTAGGGCAAGCCATGCTTATTGGTTTAGAGTAGGACAGACACCCTCCACAAGTTGCAGGATGTAAGATAGGAAGCTAAAGAGAAATATTATCTTCATCAGAGTCATATCAAGATGTCATTTCACAATCATTTTGCAGGGAAAAATGAATTTAGTGTGGGTGACCTAGTCTTGAAGTGTGACAAATCCTGTGAAGACAAAGGAAAAAATAATAAGTTCCAATCCTTGTGGGTAAGAATGTTCATAGTGCACAAGAATATTCTCCAACAAACATATCATCTTTAATATTTATACGAAAATATTCACTCTCTTCTTGTTAATGGCCAAAATATAAAATTATATTTTCAATGATAATCTAGGTTGTGCCCTGCCCTATGTACATATTTTTTTTTCTTGTTTGGTATTCCGTTGTGTTTTCGTTCATGTAAAAAAGCATCGTGTGTGAACTTGTTTCCTGTATTCGTTATTTGTGGTTGAGTTGAAAAGAGTTTTGTGACACTACAATATTTGGCTAACCTTCGGTCCCCCTTCTTTTTTTTGGTTATATCTTTTGGTCAATGATTTTCTAACGGAAAATATGATCCTTTCATAAGGAGAGTTTAATGTTGAACCATGATACTAGTGTATATTCTCAAAACCTTCTGCCATGCTTTATCTTTTATGTTTCAATGCTTCATGATTATCCAATCAAGTAGAAGACGAAAAGGGGAAAATTTTGAACAATAAAACCTAAATCAAAGGTATTTATATGCTTCTCTGAAGGAACAACCTCTTCTAATGTCAATAAGTTGGGATCCCTCTTCCTCCCATGAGATTTATAAGTGCTTATGCACAATCCTATTTAAATATATAAATGAAGTCTAAATAAGAGAAAGGCTTTCTGCATAGGGAGGTGAAGCAAGCAACTTTGTTGAGGTTCTGTCCAAGCTCGGTGGAAACAAAGAAATGTCTATGTTCCTGTAGTAAATCTTCCAGGGTATTGTCCAGGCCAGCTAGCAGTGGAGCAACACCAGAGATGAAAAACTATATAATGAAAACCTAAAGCTCAAAAGTTATACTACCCTTCCCTAATTCAAAACATTGTGATATTGTTAATATTACATTTTTTTCTACCGAGAAGGGACTAAGGGGACTGTGCTTATTAATAGGGTAAGTCGGGAAACCAAAGTGATATGCATAATGAATCAATAATCCCTGAAGAACTAGACCCTGCACAAAAGAGTCAACCTAGGGAGAGAATCTAAAATCCTAAAAGTGTGTCATCAAGTGTTGTCGCTACTACAACACCCTCCAAAATTTTGGCCTACACCAAAATTTTAAAGGCTACTTTGACCTCACATATTGTCATCAAAATAATTAAGGCTTATTTCATGTGTTTGTTCTAAGTGTTTTGATCTCATTCACAAGAAAATAAAAGTGTTTTATTTTCGCATGTCAAGTGTCGCACGTTGTAAAAAAGATAGTTTTGGTGGTCTTGAGGGTTAATATTTGTGTAAATGAGTTGGTCTTACTATGTAAGCATGTCTCGCACTCATTTCAAAATTTCCAAGCATTGCCGCACAAGTGTCGTGATGGTCGTTGCAAAGTGTATCTTTGGTGTCGCACTTGTTGTAAGTTGTCGCAAAGCTGTCACACTGAGGGAAGTATGTTGTTCATGTGTTCTGGGTGATCTATGTCCTTTCGTCAAGTCTCTACGCATGTGATCACAATCAATTATTGTCACTCTTCACATCAACTGCACAAAACCCACACTTAATTACATTTGGAAAACTTCCTAATCCAGAAACCTAGCCTCATCCAACCTTCTTAAACTTCACATTGCACAATATCAGCGCTCAAAATAAAACCCTACCTCTTGGCATTGTCTAATACACAATTCTTTCATTGCTTAGCTCCCCAACTACGCAATCATAGTGCTCAAGCTCAGCCTTTAACCTCCAAACTGTGCAATATCTATCTCTCCTTCCCAGTCAGAATTGTGCATTGTGTATTCTTAAGGCTCGGGCATTGGCCTTGAGCTCCTGAAATATGCATTGAAGAATCCCTTGGCCTCCTCTGCCTTCCAGAACTATGCAATGGTAAGAACCGGTGCTCAAGCCCTCATTCTAGTTTCCTGAGATCCCTAACTGTGCAAAATTCTTGCACATCCCAACCTTAACTACACATTGCATAGTCTCAAGGCTAAAGCCTCACCCTTGACTGCTTGAGCTGTGAAATTACACAGTTACTGAGCCTGTCCCTCAGTCTTACATCCAGTTTCATCTCAACTAATGGATCATCATGTATCATCTTAGACTAGGGGTTTTTTGAACTGATGTCATATGGTAATGAGTGAATTGCAGATGCAGACTATATATTGTTATGACAATATGATGAAGAAGGAGATGGAGAAGGATAATATGCTAGGAGACACCTCTGTAGTTAAATATAAAAGTTGATCGATCCGGAGAAATCAAAGTGACCTTAGTTTGCCACCAAAGCTCAAGACCTCAAAACATTGAAGACTCCACATCTCTAGAGCCATATGGAGGTGGAAAGAGTTCATTCTCAAGAAGACACTCAACAAGTAACAACAAAGAATAGCTTGACATTTCCAATCATCATCTAGTCCATGTCATCAGTGCCATGTCATGTCATTAGTCATCATATCCCACATCATTTTGTGGATTATGTAAATTCTTATTTGAAAATGTATTGTAAAGAGGAAATCCTAAGGACATGCAAAAAATATGAAGATTCATCTAAAATCGAAATGTCACGGGGAAGTCAAATAGTCAAGAGGGTAGTCAAAGATTCAAAAGGGAGGTGAAGGATCACCCCAGTCATTATACATACATCCTAATTGTAAAGAAAGGGACTTTTCACCTTGGATCCTCCTACAAGGCATCAAAGAGACAAGCTACTTATTTATGGGAGCAAGTAGTGGCTCCAACGCTCCACTATTACAGCTAGTGGTGTTCGTTGTATACATGTGTCTTGAGACTTTTACTTAATATATGAAGCCTAATGGACAACACATTCTTCATGCATGGATTATGAAAATTTGTTAGAAATTTCTGTGAATGTTTATGAGTCATTCTCTTTTTTCACCTGTACTAAAGTAGTTGAACTATTTAGGTTATTTTAGTGTGTATCATATTGAGAGTGTTCAAGAATCATTGCAATTACCATCACATATTTGTGGACTATTCCGTTGGATGTTAGACATATACTTCTTGTTTGTGTGTGTCTCTACTAGGGTGGTATTATTACCTTTGTCTTAGAGGCTCACTTTATGTTTCGCTCCATAGTAGAATAACCTCGACACACCTACATTTGAACACTCACCAGGAACACTCACTTGCTTTTCGAAGGCACATATGTTATCATATCTCATGATGAAAATTAGAGCCAAGGAAAACCTTTAAGAAAACAATAATTGTGCCATATTCCAGATGAGATTCTTATCCCAAGCAAGCGATGTGAGATCTAATTAGAGCTATTGGAGAGACCCTTTTAAATGTTGGAAGGTCCAACATTGTCAACAACACCTTCGAACCTCTACCGTTACAAAATAAGTAGTAATTTACATCTTGTTTCAAAGCATTACTTGGGCATCAAATAGACATAAGGCCGCATTGCCAACATATGATCTTTAAGATGCATTCATGGTGGCATCAACCAGTGTCCAGTATCAAACCACCACAAAGAATCTATTAAGCTTGGAAATCGGTGCTTAACCGAGGAACGAACTGTAGCTATACCCAGGACTGGTGCGACACACATCTGTCACGGCCAAGTCGAAAGATTAAATACTGGGTCAACTCTAACTCGCAATTTTATAGAATTTCGAAAGAAAATTCATCTGTAGAAACATTTGCGCAAGACAAATCGCTATTCTGAAAAAGGGTAGAAGATTACTCAGCAAAACCTCGGGAAAGTTACCCAAAACCTAAAAGAACATATAATGAAGGCTAGGACTGAAATATTGGGTACCCACAATATTGTCAGACGGAGAAGTCACTAATCAGAAGGGTCTCCAAACCCCATAAAATGATTCGGGAACGTTGTATGCCAAAGAGAAATCTGCAACACTCATTTGTAAAATTTCCTTACCAAAATTATTTTGTACGACTTCAAGAATCTAATAGTGATAGAAATGTTAAAATACCTGTTAGAATTCTACAATTGTAAGTCGAGAAATCAAAAAAGAAAAAGTATATTTGAATAATTTCCAACTCTTGTAAAGGAACACTCAAATAGCGGGGAGGCATCTGATCCCAGGTCGCACGGGAGGTGGTCACACCTACCGTTTTCATCGTTGGATTCTCTAAACAAAAATGGATCGTAGATTCTATGGTTCCACAGATACCAAGATAAATTAGTCCTGTCAAGTGGCGAATGCTACACATCTCAACATCATAAAGGCTCGAAATCAGTCTTCATTGCATTCAACAAAGTTTTCCAGGAATTCAAAGCATGAAAGTGTATTTTTAAGTCTATGCAATAAGCGCCCACAAATAAGATTTCAAAATTGAAAAGCCCACAATATAAGCACATTGACAATCACGTATTAATATTCTCCCAAACCCATATATGTTAATGATGTTGTATGCCATCGAGGACCAGAATAATAGTCAACCCTAAGGAATCAAGATGGAATATAATCCTGACATAACACTAGTGGGTTTAGCTAATGTTTAGCTTAAGTAAACGTAAGGAGAAAAAATATTATGCGGGATGCTAGAACTTTATTTTTATATGGAATATATATGTGTGTGGGGGGTATTTACATTTAAAATTTAAAAATGTTAATAACAAATAAAATTTTAACATGGGTTATAAATCAAATAGTTTAATATGTATGTTTGCTACAAGATTTCAACACAAAAAATATGTAGAGAAATTATTATTTCATTAATAGATGTTTTCTAATTAAAGATAAGCTAGAAATTTGTAATTCAAAATTTAATATACATTTCATATGTAAAATTTTAAAAATAATAATAATAAAAATAATTAAAGCATATAAATATTAATAACAAAAATAATTCAATGCATTCGTATATATAGAAAATGTTAAGATGTAACATTTTCAAAATTATTAATAATTACACCAAAGGTGTCCCTTTTCTAAATAGGTCACGCTAGACATTGTTTACCTTTTTCATCTCTATTTGGCATTTTTTTCCTGTATTTTTTTGACATAGGTCAACTCTAACTTAAGAAAAAAATAAAGAATTACACATCTTATTGTAAAATGGACCATTTTTCTAAATAAAATTTTCCTATATATAAATGAATTTTATAAATAATTCTCATGGAGGAACTTATTAGAATTGGAATAATCTCAAATCCCTAGGAAATTGGTGGAATTGTTTACCTTTTTCATCTCCATTGGGGGTATAGATTATTGCATTAGGAAGAACATCTCCCCCCATGCTAGATTTTATAAAAAAAGACCCTTACAACCAATCTATTTGGATAGAGATTAGTGACATTAATGATAAAAAAAAACCTACTTTGCAATCTTTTATTTTTCCCCTATTAATTCTAACTTCTATAAGAAAAACAATTTAGATAAAAATGGTCCTTACAATGGTTTAGAGAATGATATTTCTAGCCTAAGGAATGAAGCTAATATCTTCTTAATGGGTGACTTTAATGCTCGAACTTCAAGCAACCAAGCCGTTCTTCTAAGCAATTATTCCAACCCTAATCCCCTTTGGTTAGACAGAGACCTTACTCTAGCTAGTGAGTACAAAAGAAGCTCTGAATATAGGGAAAATTTTGTTTGGGTCTGAGCTAGTCAAGCTTTGCAGTGCTTAAGATATCATATTTTCCAACGGTCTAAAGAAGTGGCCCAATTCTAGCCAGGTGACCTGTATACATGGGCCTGGTAGCAGCGTGGTAGACTATGCTATTTCCAATATGCCTTTTTACAACAAAATAATAAATTTTGACATATTAAATGACCACGAGCCTTAATATTATCATAGACCTTTAATTGTAACTCTAAATTTTCTCATGCATAGAGATCTCATAGAAGATAATCCTTATAGCCAAAATAACTTAATCTTTGATAGAAATAAAAATGATATTTTTTCTAAATGAATTAAAAATTAACTTGCTTCCTTTATTTAGTATAGACAACATAGAAGACCTCTATCATAATTTTACGACAACCCTCTCATATCCTATTAAAAAGTTCTCAATTGAAGGTTCAAGTAATAAAATAAATAGAAAAACCAACCCTTGGTATGATAAAGATTGTAAAAGTGTGAGGAGATAAATTAAGAAAGCTTTTGATGAGTCTCTTAAAATTGCGAAGATAAAAATATGCAAAGCCGTAACTAAAAGAAATAAATGCAGTATATTCATAAAGGACAAGAAAATAACTTAGTCCTCTCTAACGTAGCTCCTAAGAAATTTTGAAGGTAGATTCTAACTAGAAAAAAAAAGATAATAATAAAATTTCTTTACACGACTGGAATTCCTATCTTCAAAAGATTTATGAATCTCCTAATGTCCTAGATAACTTTGAAACCCTGCTCAGAACGGAAGAATTTTTCTCCTTAGAAGACATATATTTTGGGGTTAAGCGCCTGGAAATGGAAAAGATAAGGACATTGAAGGTTACCAGGCTGAAATCTTAAAAATCAGAGGTCGTGTCCTCACCTCTCAAATTCAAAAGCTTTTCAATCAAGCAGTGAAGCCGGGTTTCCCTAAACCGTGGACTCAGAGCCTCATTATTCCTATTTTTAAAAGTAGGGTCACAAATAACCCCTCTAATTATCGGGAATTATGATTAGCCCTCTCTTAGCCAAGTTATGGCTTGAAAGTGAAGGTAAATGGGCTAAAGGCCAAGCGGATTTTAGAGCACAGCACTCAACAATGGACAACCTTCGTATGCTTAGGATCATTGTGGAGGAATTTCATAATGATAAATCCAATCTCTTTTGTTTCTTTGTGGAATTTAGAAAGGCTTTCGAGATGATACCTAGAAATAACTTATGGAATAGATTAGAAGAGCTAAAGGTCCCTTTCGAGTTGAGAGTTGCTGCTGTAAAGTTATACGAGAATGTAATTTCCAAGTTTAAGAGCAATGAGGGGTGGTCAAAAGATATTAAGTGTAATATCAGAGTTAAAAAAGGTTTCCCCCTCTCCCCTACCCTATTTGGCTTTTACATCGACAATCTAGAAGGTTTTTTAGAGGAAGCAGGTTGTGCTGGCACGATCTTAGCTGGAATAGTCATCATCCTCCTTCTCTATGCTGACGATATTGTTCTTATGGAAAGATACCCTTATGATCTTGATAAACATATTAGACTTAAGAATTTCTTCTCTACCATGGGTATGACTATTAACACTGACAAAACAAAAGTTATATTATCAAATCCAAGAAGGACACTTACGCTAATTTTGTGTATGACAATAGCAACTTGGAGGAAGTGTCTTCTTACAAGTACCAAGGAAATGATATTCATCGCAAGCTAAAATGGAACTATAGCATTGAGAAAAGGATTAATGGAGGGTGGAAAGCTTATTTTGGTCTTGAAAATATTTGTAAAACAAAAATCCTTGTGATGTGGGATAAAAAGAAGCTACTCTTTGACAGTTTAGTCACACATTTTAGCTTGTATGGATGTGAGGTTTGGGGTTGCAACATATCTAGAGAATGTTGGAGAAATATGGAGCCAATCCAGAAGCATTTTATATGGTATAACCTAAAAATTAAAATCCATACACCCTATCCTATTCTCTTTATAGAAGTGGGTCTTTCCCCTATCGAGAACCTAGCTATGACTAGACTCCTGTTGTACAAGCATAAAATCAATAACATGGGGGACCATAGACATCCTAAGCTAGCTTTAAATTCCAGCCAAAACCACCTAAGGCTCAAACAAGGTTCATATAAAGATACCAGGGCCTGGTTAAACCATTGGGAGATCGACAAAAATGTTGCTCGCCAAAATATTAATAACTTTAAAAATATTGTTACTTCTAAGTTTAAAGAGAAAATGTGGTTTGCAAAAGATTTAGAGGCTAAAAGAAAATTAAGATATTATAAGTAGGTCATCAACCCTACTCTAGAAGATCAAAATTATCTCTTTGTTTTAACTATCTCAAAGAAAAAAAATAATATAGCCAAGATAAGAATGAACTATCGTGAGCTCCATAGTGAAATAGGTCGTTGGGAAGTTCCTAAAACAACATGGGTGGAAAGGATCTGCCATCTCTGTGAGAATATGAACACTGAGGATGAAAATCACTTCCTTTATGTACACCCACATTATATCTCAGTTTCATAATCTGTGTTACAATACCGACCTTCCTAGTTTTTTAACATGTCAAAATTATAGTGAGCTCGAGACGCTTCTCTCCAACCTCTTCGAGCATAGGAGTGCAATTTTAAAACAAACTAAATAACTCGTTTATTTAGGTCAGATAGAATTTTTTTTTGTCTCAGTGGACGTTAACCATCATCATCATCATCATGTTTTGACATGGGTAAACTTTAACTTAAGAAAAAAAATATTACACATATTATTGTAAAATGGACCATTTTTCTACATAAAATTTTCTTATATATAAATGAATGTTATAAATAATAATGAGAAATTTATCATGGAGGAACTTATTAGAATCAGAATAATAGAAAATCCCTAGAAAATTGGTGGGTGGGGAGGCACAAGAATCTAATTTTTTTAATTTATTAAAATTAATGGACTGTTTTGGTATAAAAAAAAATTGTATATAAATGGATGTTATAAATAATAATAAGGAACTTATCCTGGGGTAAATTATTTGAATTGGAATAATTTCAAATCCCTAGGAAATTGGTGGGTTGAGAGCCACTTGGCATGAATATAATTTTTTAAATTTATTAAAGTCAATGCAACCTAACAAAATTCGTAATACACTATAGCGGTTGATAAACATTAAGACTAAGCATATGTTGAGCATATTCCCTTGATAATATTTCTAGACCTTCAATTGAAAAAAATTCAACAGATCCCCATCATGAAGTTGAAATAAAAATCCTTTGGCAATAAATTAAATTAATATATTTTTAAAAGATAGACATTTTATTACATGATGAGAAATTTAAATTATGCACCTCGAGATATTTAATCATCTTCAAAATAGATCTATATTGGTTTTATATATGCATATATCATGTGTAATTTTTCATTTTTAAAATTGTATTTTTTAATGCATAAATGTATACAATGTCTTGAAAGCTTAAGTGCACACTTGGATTGTGTAAACTACACTACATACATTTGAAATTCCAACAAAAATTTGCTAGACAAAATTTAAATTTAAATTAAGAAATGGAATTAATGGAGTATATTCAATTTTTTTGGTATATCTTTGCTAGTATATATTTCTCAATATAAAAGTTAATGTATTAACATTTTAATGTGAATTATAAATAAAATATTTCAATATCAATTATATATATATATATATATATATATATATATATATATATATATTTATATTTAAAATATTTCATTAATATATTGTTAAAAACCAATATAAATTTTATTTAACTATAATCTAAATAATTTCATTTGATATTGAAATAAACACATTAATCTATAAATTTATATAAATGTTTTCTTTTCATATTAATTGATTTTTGGGTTGTAGTTTTTTTCCTTGGTTTGTTAATGGAGTAATTGCAAGAAATTGGAAATTTAAAGACATTCTTTTTTTCCCATTCGAGAGGAGTTCAAATATTTTTGACGAATTTCTTCGAGTTCGATTTAATCATCCTCCAGTCTCTCTTTTTTTTTTCAGAAAGAAAAAAACAATGTCTATTATATAGTAAACAGTACATTTGCAAACATCTATTCCCAGTCTTGGTATGATATTACACCACATAGTGGGTATATACATGCTCAGCATATACTTCCTTCCATCTATAGACAAAAAGAACAAATAGCAAAATACTAGCAGAAAAAAAAAAATGGTCGAAAGTCCATCATGAATCAAAATGTATTGTTAGAAGTGCCTATACAAAACAGGAAAATACAAAACAAGAATAAACATAATTATCGAACAGTCGTTTCAAATGCATATTTAACCACATTGACATCTGGCTATTTAAAAAACATGAACATAAAATCATTTTTGAGTCAGTGGCATGTAAACCCCGGCTCTTCGATCATTTCTGTTCGAGCAAGAAGTGTACAGGATCGCTTGTTGTCGGCACAACGTCAAATGGATATATTTATATATCTCGTGATATATCTCATACCAGCTCGCTTGCAGTTGAAAACATGTTGATGAGGTACAGGCTCGCTTGATTCAGCTCGTCTGTAATAGCCCATTACCTATAGTGCATTTTCATGGAATGGGGACGTTGAAATTTCTACATGGATTTCCATCTCTGTAGTGAGAAACCTACAAAATACCCAAATTTATACTAATACCCCTTTTAGATAGCCCATCGGCCCTGGTATTATTTTCTCTGTAGATATGCATCAAAGGTGGCTCCTTCATCTTAATCCATAATTGCTTGGTTCTCATATACCATCCCTGACAACCCGAGGAGAAGAAGTTTGATTTCCCAACTATAGCATCAATGATTATTTTAGAGTCCCCATAGATGTGAACCTCACTCAGCCCCAGGTTGTATGCCGCCATCAAACCACTCCATGAGGCCATTAGCTTCGCCTTATTATTGATTCCTCTTCCTCCATTCCAGCATATGAGAATTCTTTTAGCTTGAAAAATTTTGATCTAAGCCCCACAACCCAGTAATCCGTCCAGACATTCCCCATCAAAAAATATTGCCAGAAGAGAGATGGGATGAGGTCGAATACGGCGTGATAAATCAGAGATTTTGGCTGTAGCAGGTACCCGACCATTAATCCAGTTCATGATAGCAGAATGAATTAGGAGGATGGATATTGTCTTACCTTCAAAGATATGAGGAAAAAAGGCAGTGATTGGAAGTTTCTCGGGGACTTGTCCCATTTGTGAAAAGTGTCCATGAAGTCCAACGATGCCCACATAGGATCCATAAGATAAAAGTTGAATAGCTTCCAAATTTGAAGTACTAAAGGACACGGGAAGAATAGGTGATCCACCATTTCATCATGGAGGTAATAAAGGGCACATCGACCCGGCCCAGAGAGCCCTTGCTTAATGAGTGAATCCCACGTTAGTATTTTCTTGTGCCATACTAACCATCTAAATAGGATAATCTTGGTGGGAATTTTCCTGTTCCAAAAGTTCAAAAAATCTGAAGGAGTATTATCATGCATTGACTGAAGGGTAATGTATGAATATATGTCCTTAACCACCAAAGAATCCCCCTTCATTTCCCCCTCTGACGTGTTCAGGTCGCCACCAGCCATCAAACACAACCCAACCGCCTGCATTTTACTAACGAAAATTTTCTAGTTGATCACATCCGTACCCTGGAGGCCGATTTCTATGGCACTTTTCCATATAGGCGCCCCATGTGCCCAATAACATATGATATGTGACAGATACATGATGCCCCAGTGATCAAGCCTATGGGAAATATGCTGCTCCATGAGAGGGACCCCATCCATCGCGAAAATTTTGTCACAACTTAATAAAATTCTCTGACCATTCCCAAACCTCCATGACAGCCTATCCGCAAATTGTGGCATAGTTCTTCTAAAGCCTTGCCAAATCACAGAGATTGCTTTTGGAAAGAATAATTGGTCACGATATATTTTGTGTGAAGGATCCCTCGATAAATACTTGCAGTTAATAATCTCAGACCAAATTCCATTGCCACAGATGGCCCTCCATAGGGATTTGATGAGAAGAGCATAATTGAAATTCTTGGTATTAGTAATGCCCCATCCCACATGTTTTTTAGGTACAGTTAAATGTTCGAGCTTACATAAGTGATACTTCAACCCCATGGAAGCGCCTGCCCATAAGAACTGAGATATTATTTCATTTATTTGATGTATTGTTTGTTCAGGAATAAAGAAGAGATGTTCACAGTATACAATAAATTGGGAGAGGACCGCTTCAATCATAATGACTCTGCCACCCAGGGTCAGCCACCTATGAGTCCATTTAGCGATTTTGAATTTGAACTTCTCCACTAGCCACTTCCAATCCCGCACCTTGTATCCACATGGTTTTATTTTGTATCCTAGATATAAGAATCCCTATTTTGCATGCTTTATCTATATTCCAAGAAACTTAGCTATGAAATTTATCTTGTCAGCATCACCATATTCATATAGAAGGAAATACTTCTCCTTTTTTATGCAAAGCCCATAGGCCCCGCCAAAACGAATAAGAAAATAGTGAATGTAAAACCAGTGGTTCTTGATGAGCCACCCAAATATGAGAAGATCGTCAATAAAAAGGGAGTGAGTAATACTTACAGTGGATGAGAAGGAGAGGGCAGATATAAATCTTGCCCGATTATCCATTTTCATGAGGTTGCTAAACCCGTCCATGATGAGGATGAAGATGAGAGGGGACAATGAGCATCCCTATCTTAATCCTCATCTTGCCCCAAAGAATTTAGTCGACATTCCATTTATAATCACTGCATATCTTACCGTCGCTATACATGCCATGATCCACCTGATGCACCCGATAGTTAGCCCAATCCTCATTAATACGTCGAATGAACGACCAGTCCACTCTTTCATAAGCTTTGAGAAGGTATATCTTCATAATGAAGGCCTCCTTCTTCCCCGCTTGCATAGAGTGCATTGCCTCCTGTGCAATAGCAATGGCGTCGTGAATAGATCGACCCTTTAGGAACCCATATTTCTCAATAGAAATGTTCTTTGATAATGTCTCCCTGATCCTATTAGCAATGATTTTTGATGAAATTTTATATATAATATCACTAATGCTATAGGTTTGAATTCCAAGAAATCCTTGGCATCAGATGATTTGGGAATAAGTGCCAAGAAGGTGGAGTTCATGTTTGCGTGAATGTGACCCATAATCTGGTTATGTTCCACTACTGTTGTAATCTCCTCGGCCATTAGATCAAAGAAATGAATGTAAAATTCAGCCAGCCAACCATCCGGACCTGAACATTTGTCATGGGCAAAATATTTTAAAATTTTCACCACTTCCTCAGTAATTTTTGAATTCAACCCCCGGGCTACATCGGCATCAAACATTCTTGGAATATGTTCAAGTACCCAAGTCTGACAACGATGATCAATGGTCTGGTCTGCTTGGTAAAAGGTCGAGAAATTTGTGAAGGCCTCCTTCTGAATCTCAGCCGTATTGATTGCCCTACTCCCATCAGCACTTTGAATGTGCCAAATGGTGTGTTTTTTTTCCCTTTCATTGGCGCTTTTATGGAAAAATTTTGTGTTCAAGTCTCCCTCCTTTAGCCACTGAATTCTTCTCTTTAGCTTCCAAGTGAGTTCCTCTATCTTTAATATTTCCATATTTCTCCTCTGTAGCTTGTCTATCAAGTTGTATACCTCTTGGTCAGGAGGCTTGAGCACCAAAACAACAAGTAAATTGTTGAGTTTGATCGATAATTCTTGTAATTAAACCTGAAGTAACTCCTTTTTCTTGATTTCCCACTCCTTAGTAATGCTTTTGAGCCTTCGGAGTTTTTTAGATAATCTTTCCCAACTATATAAACCCTCATAGGGAATGTTCTTGCTCCAGAAATCCTGCACCAAATGATTATATGCAGGATCATCTAATGAAGCATGGTTGAATTTAAAAGGCACCCCAGACCTCATACCCTCTGAGCGCCAAGAAAGGATAATAGTCATATGGTCTGACAGGTCCAACACCATCACCTGAGACTTCAATTGTCCCAATAAGCCAAACAGAGCCTCACCCACCATAGCCCTGTCAAGCCTCTTGCCGATATAATCACCATTGGATCTTCAGTTTGTCCAGGTTGGTACAAGAGGAAAGGGTCGAATATCTTTAAGATGGAATTTATCAAATATCTAGCCAATGTGGTCAGCCAGTGGGTCAAGTCTAGCTTTGTATCCCCAAGATTCATCTACATGTAGGGTTGAATTTAAATCACCGATAACTATAAGGTTATCAATATTTAAAATCCCAGATTTGTGCAATCAAGCCTAGAAGGAGAGTCAGTTTTGACAAGATGCATACAAATTTATAATGTTAAAATTTCATGGATAGCCCCGTATACCACCAGACAACACAATGCCTCCAAAAAATCTGTGTGCCTAGAATTTTTCATACGATGGATCCCGTATAGCTAGTAATCCTCCCGCACGACCAACCGTGTTAGTTGTAGCCGCATGCCATCTCGGTCTAATAAATAATAATGTGTTTATGCCCTTAGTTATATTACATAAAGTCTCCTAAAAAAGAGCAATAAATGGATCTGCTTCATATATCAATTCTTTTAGGTGTAGTTTTTTGAAGGAGTCGCCCATACCCCTCGTGTTCAGAGATAGGATGGAGGTCATTTGGGAACCTCAAGAGGGTTTCTTGCTCTAAGCACCCTAAGATTACCAATCGTAGAGATGGGGACATCCATTAAGTCATGGAAGTCATCCTGGAATAGAGACTTAGTTTTGAGTTTGCCCGGAAATGGTGTGACCCATATTTGGAGTTTTTACGCACAGTGATGTTGCTCCCAAAAACAGGGGAAATGACAATGGCAGATTCCTTTGGGGCCTTTTAAAAAACAGTTAAGGCAGCAAGTTCAAGGTTCAGATTGCCAATGAGGGAATCGATATCACTACCCACAGTGTTCCTGGGTGAACCCAGTATATCTAGAGGTTCATTATGCCGAGGAGAATGTGGAGAAGCCCATTCAAGTGGGGGCATATAGGGAGAGACAGGTATAGGAGCAGTGGGGGTAATAGATTCTGCGGGGCCATCAAAGGAGTCATAAATGAAGGAATATTTCTGGTCATGCACACCCGCCTTAGGATTAATACTGGTGTTACCCATAGCTAGGTTTTTTTCTTCACAGAGCTTAAAGTCACTAGAGGGTGCAACATCAGTGTTGGGAGGAGAGGATTTATCACTAAGAGCACTATCCGAAGCATAAATCTCATTATCAGAAGACAAAGGAAGAGACTTACCCGATGGGAGACCATCTAGAGATCCTAGAGCTGACTTGTCCTTCCACGAGCCGTCCATACTCTTCTTACCACGGGGGGAATTTATGAACCTCTGTGGGCAATTTCCCTTAAAATGCCCTGTGTGGTGAAAAATTAGACACCTGAATGGTACGCCCCAATAATCAACCTTTTTCGTGTGTCGCCTTTGTCCCCAGACCCAATCAACGTCCCCAGGAAAACTGCCTGAAAAACTAAGTTCAAGCAATATTCACATGACTCTTTTATCATTGGAGCCAAGAATGCAGGGGTCAATATATTTTGTACACCCAATGGAGTTATCAATGGCTCTTAAAGCCTTCTAAGTCTAGAATTCGAGAGGGATTCCGAGCAACTTTACCTAGACAACCTTACTTTTATGAGCCTCCATAACAGGATTAAAGCCAAGATACTAGGGTAATAATTGCATGAATCTCTTACCTCCTACCCATGACTTCTGGAGAATATTCTCCACATCCTTTTCATGCATAAAATGGATGTTGAACCATCATGCATAATATGGATGATGGGGCTCTAGAACTTCGTCACCCAATCCATCATATCCACTACATCACCATCAACAAACATTGAGCATCCAATTAACACCCTCTTCTGAAGATTGGCTACCCTCCCCCACAAATCATCATACTCTAGAGATACTTTGTTCACTTTCATGGCTAGTTTGTAGCAGGCGTTCTGTCCACAGTCGCGACATCGATTTCCCCCCTTATTACCTACTTGCGAATTACCCTCAGCATGACAATCTTTCAGACCCTCAACGAAACTCGAAGGCTTGATAATGGAATGGGCAATCAGTCGCGCATCCACATCCAAATCCTCCAGAAATCGTTGCTCCACAACAACCGTGGAAGTGATCAAGGCTTCATGATAAGAAGTGTCAGATGACAAGATGTCATTAAGCTCAGCCATCTGTATTCAAATAGTTTCTAACGTAAAATGAAGAGTAAAGATGTATGTTGACAAGATTAGGTGTACAACAGATCACAACAAGATGACAGTGTATCGAGAAGGCATGCCGCCATTTATAAATGGCATGTCAGGACAACTTAAAGAATGTTTGAGTCACGTACTAGGGATTACAACCATACACTTCAACCGAGAGATAGGTTTTCAGTCCACCAACCCAGCTGATATTGAAAAGAGTGGAATTTGGTTTTCAAATAAGGAAATATCAGAGTCCTTTATACTCCCTTAAATAGAAATCGTCACCCTCATAAACCACAACTTGGATAACCCAAATCCAGGCCAAGTGGAGCCTTGATGAGCTCAGGTTGTCAGTAGCTCTCAGCTATTCCACAGTCCTCAGACCATAGCATTTTAAAAATTCCTGACACTGAGGAGATATTTTCAGTAGACAAATCACAGCCAAATTCAAGCGGTAAGTGTGTGTAGTCGGGATCGGGCACTGACAACTATTGGAGAGCTGGAAAAAAGGTGGTGAAAATGTGACACCGGAATAACTAGTCGGCACCTTACTGAGTAGTTATCATACATGACAGCAGCAGCAACAGCAGCACCCAGGACAACACCACCATCTGGAACATAACTATATTCCAAAATCCTTGCAAGGTCTGGATATGATGAAGGAATCAATCTATTTTCTCCATAAATAATACCACTTTCACTATTGTTGAGAGGATAAAGAATCTAAATCAGTGGATAGCTCCTGTGGGGGTAATCTACTCCCACGATTTAACATTTGGGTTATTGATTGATTTTATCATGGCATGTAAAATGATAATGGTGATAATAAAAAACCCTATAATTATAATCACTTCACCCAGCTTAGAGGACATATCAACGCCCCTGTGATGGCAATGTCAATGATTCTTATCATTCCCCGTGATACAGACCGTGATGAGTTTAAAACATGCCTCCTTAATACTTAGGTGTGTGCTCCCATAAGCGTCAAGGCTTAAACCCTCATTGCATTTTTCGAGTTACAGTATTCCATAAAAACTTGGTATCTCCATCTGTAACGTTGACTATACCATATGCATCATAACCAACATAAATTGCATACCTCTTCTTTCATAAACCAGGCAGCTAAAGAGGCAAATGTTTTCTATCAATTGCATTTCATTTTGGAATAGAGTCGAGCGAAAACACTTACCTAATGGGGAAAGCTGTAACTGCAGTAGAATCAGGATGCTCAACTCTCTCCTCTCGACTCCCCAGTCACAGCATGCTTGGCTCCCCCGGCCATCCTTGTATGGATTTCCACGATGATGAAAGAACTAGAGAAATTTTCACAGCTCGCAATCTTCGCTGTTATCATTGCTCGAATGATTGTTACCAAAAGAGTTGTGGTAAAACATGTCTTGTGCATATCCCACATAGCATTGCTGTTGAAATTGAAACCCTCAGCGCCTAGTGTTGTACAACATTTTGTCACTGTCCCTGCAATCCCCATAACCACACATTGGAGGCTCATTTCTGTGGTCAAAATAAAGTGTCATGCCTTGAAAATACCATCATTTCATCCCTTACCATGAGTCTAACATTCCTTCTATTGAACATTTCCTAAAAAGACCACCAAAAACCCCTGTTTTTGCCTTCTCGCTGGTAGCTAGTTATGCCCTCGTGCCGATAAGGCAGATTAACATTGGCCCCCGTGCCAGCTGGTGCTCTGTCTCAGTTAGCCACCCGCACCAATTTGTTTATGGAAAGTTTTTAAAAAAATAGAGGTGAAGTTTCGATCATAACAACTTCATGGATGAGTCATGGGGAGTGGTTCGACTGAATAACCACGACCTTCCTCCTTTGGCCTCTTGTTTCCACCTTTTGGGGAAACCTCCCAAGGGATAAGGCCTCCCTTTCACCTTAGTAGGGATCCCAACCTCCTCCTCTCCCTCTATAAATATATCCATCCTCCATTGATGAAGCTAGCTGAACTGAAGATAATATATCAGAAATGTTGGAGAGATTTCTATTCAAGATAGAATGAAAGAGTCCCTTATTTAGAGAGCCTAGGCTTGTGCCTTTATCTCGTCTGAATTCCCTGACATTTGTCGAGACACGCTTCAAATAAACCCCACTGAAAGAGGTTGCAACGTCAAGTCTTGGTTGTAACTCTTTCTTATATTAATACATATGTATAACTATTGTCTGGTTCCCATTTTGTGTTGGTGTGTTCTATTTGATGCAATATTCTTAACCCTCCTTGACTGGTTAGTAATTATGAATGAGATATTTTTTTTGTATGCTACTCTTGTTTGTTGATCTTGTGCAGGTATTTGAGCATCGCTGCGGAAGGATCGTGACTTGTCGAGATAGGAATCGAGAGGCCACCACTACAATAGCCACCACGACAGCATTGGACTCCATGTAGATGGATCTACCTCGTCTATTTCATTCAATAATTAGGAGCCTACACTCTAGTTTGTCCTTTTGTTACTAGAACCACTGTAGGGCTAGAGGGATTGTCTCTCTCCACAGAGAGGATTTACCTTCATAAAAAATTGGCGACTCCACTAGGGATCAGTGTGAGTTTGTCGATTTCGGTCATTTGCTTGTTTGTCTATCTTTTCTGGTCTGTTTTCTTGTTTAGAATCCTCTTGTTCAGCTCCAGAGTGTCAGGATTGACCTCTTCTCATTGGATTTCCCATTCTCCTATAGATATCCAGCTTGGTGCATTTTTTGGTTGAACATTTGCGTCGATTGGTGCATGTTTCTTGTGTTGCACTAGTGCCAACCCCTGTTTGGCGCGGATTACCACCTTACAGTCGCGCCGAATCCTGTAGGGTTTGGATTGACTTCCATTTTGATTTTTTTTTTCAGTTGTGCTTGCCTCTGGGTGGATTTCTTATTTGCAATTGTTTTGTTGAGATTTTTTTGACTATCATAGGCTTGTTCCTCTCAGTTGTACGTCTGTTTAATTATCATTGCAGTTTATGGCCTTAGGGTTTCTAAGTGTCTTAGCTCATTGAGCCTTCTGATTGGAAGTTGAGTTTTTGATTCTTGTCAGTCACATCTCTTGATAAATTGCGTTTAGTTCTTTTGATCCTCTGAGAATTTTTTTATGGAAAGTTTTAAAAAAAATAGAGGTGAAGTTCGATCATAACAACTTCATGGATGAGTCATGGGGAGTGGTTCGACTGAATAACCACGACCTTCCTCCTTTGGCCTCTTGTTTCCACATTTTGGGTAAACCTCCCAAGGGATAAGGCCTCTCTTCCACCTTAGTAGGGATCCCAACCTCCTCCTCTCCCTCTATAAATATATCCATCCTCTATTGATGAAGCTAGCTGAACTGAAGATAATATATCAGAAATGCTGGAGAGATTTCTATTCAAGATAGAACGAAAGAGTCCCTTATTTAGAGAGCCTAGGCTTGTGCCTTTATCTCGTCTGAATTCCCTGACATTCGTCGAGACACGCTTCAACTAAACCCCGTTGAAAGAGGTTGCAGCGTCAAGTCTTGGTTGTAACTCTTTCTTCTATTAATACATATGTATAACTATTGTCTGGTTCCCATTTTGTGTTGGTGTGTTCTATTTGATGCAATATTCTTAACCCTCCTTGACTGGTTAGTAATTACAAATGAGATCTTTTTTTTGAATGCTACTCTTGTTTGTTGATCTTGTGCAGGTATTTGAGCATCGCTGCGAAAGGATCGTGACTTGTCGAGATAGGAATCGAGAGGCCACCACTACAACAGCCACCATGACAGCATTGGACTCCACGTAGATGGATCTACCTCGTCTATTTCATTCAATAATTAGGAGCCTACACTCTAGTTTGTCCTTTTGTTACTAGAACCACTGTAGGGCTAGAGGGATTGTCTCTCTCCACAGAGAGGATTTACCTTCATAACAAATTGGTGACTCCACTAGGGATCAGTGTGAGTTTGTCGACTTCGGTCATTTGCTTGTTTGTCTATATTTTCTGGTCTGTTTGCTTGTTTAGAGTCCTCTTGTTCAGCTCCAGAGTGTCAGGATTGACCTCTACTCATTGGATTTCCCATTCTCCTATAGATATCCGGCTTGGTGCATTTTTTGGTTGAACATTTGCGTCGATTGGTGCATGTTTCTTGTGTTGCACTAGTGCCAACCCCTGTTTGGCGCGGATTACCACCTTACAGTCGCGCAGAATCCTGTAGGGTTTGGATTGACTTCCCTTTTGATTTTTTTTGTCAGTTGTGCTTGCCTCTGGGTGGATTTCTTATTTTCAATTGTTTTGTTGAGATTTTTTTGACTATCATAGGCTTGTTCCTCTCAGTTGTACGTCTGTTTACTTATCATTGCAGTTTATGGCCTTAGGGTTTCTAAGTGTCTTAGCTCATTGAGCCTTCTAATTGGAAGTTGAGTTTTTGATTATTGTCAGTCACATCTCTTGATAAATTTTGTTTAGTTCTTTTGATCCTCTGAGAATTTGTTTTGGTTGAATGATCATTTCGGGTTTCATTTGATTTTTATTCTTGCTACTCCAGGCATAGATCACATTGCTTGTTTGTATCATTTCAAATCTTTCTCTTTGATTGGAAGAGTGCATCATTGGTTTGAGTGCATCGTTGTGTTTGTGTTGCTTTCATCAAATCAGTCGGTTTAGCTCTTTACATTCGCAATCCTCAAACTAGTGTTTGTTTTGTTTTTTCGTACAGTGCATTGTGTGCTTCATTTCATTGAAAAAATCAAAAAATTGTGTTCTTTCATTTGGTTGGAAAAGAAAAAATCTTTTGCATAACTAGTGTTTGATTAACAAGGAAAGAATTTTTCATTTTTTGCTTGATTGAATTAGATGCATTAGAATATTTCTTCTTTTGTTTTCATTGATTGCTATTATTCGAAAGATCTCTATCCTTCTCTTAATTAGCATTCATTGAATGGAAAATGGTGTTCATTTGCATATAGTTTGCATTTAGGAAATTTGAGATCGACATTCGGTAGGGCCTTGAAATTGAAACATAATTCAAGATCAACTATAAAATAAATTTAATTAACCTAAGGAAACATTGGAACCTAATGCAAAAATTTTAGTGGTCTAGGCTAGAGACGTGTTCCGGAGTCTTAAAACCTAGTAGCTGTCATTCGCCTTTTGGATTTAGATAGTGCTAGTACGGACTTGTGCTCCCCGTACCGTTGAGTATATAAAGGGAGACCCCTACAGGTTCATATACTTTATCCATAGGAAGCCGAGTATGCCTCCCTATGACCATGATACATCGAACACAGCATTCGGGGAGACTACCTTCACGTACAGAAAGTCCTTGGTCATTTTTCTTTCATTTGATTACCAAGGTGTATATGGCAGTTCATGGAAACTTGGTACACCCTCTTTCTTAGATTACCAGAGTAGTCATTTCGATCTTTTCGTGACTCTTGAAAAAGAGAAAATATCGTCGAGCACTTGTCCTTTCACGCTCGTTTAAAATTGAAAGTGACTAGAGTCATATTTTGTCTGTTTCTTGACTCTTAAAACATGAAACAACACAGTCTGGTTTCAATGTCATAAAATTAATTACCCAAGATTACATGCTCGTTAAGAGTTTGTTACTTGGCTTGTTTTGTTTTTCCTTAGGCCTTGGTCTTGAAGTCTTCTTTTGGCTATCTCTTATTCCTTTTCTGTTTTGAAATATAGTCACAGCAGAAGATCCACCAATTTCATCATCTTCTTCACTGCCTCCTAGTGGTAATTCATTTCCTGAAATTTCTTACGAAACCCCTCAGTCCACTAGGTCTATCGAGTTTTTGCAGCCTATTCTCTCGATTGTTTTACCTCTCGCTACTCGATCTCCTCCTGAAGAGTCAGTTGATTTCAATTGGCCTCCTCTAGGTGCTTGATCTAGTTTTGGGGACAAGGGAGAATTCCCCCCTCTTACTTCGAGATCACCATTTGTAGCAGCGGCTATACCTCCTATTCCTCGTCGTCTTTTTGACGATCTTACGACTTTGTCAGATATGGATTCTTCAAGTCCTGTTGATAGTGAAGGAATTCCTGTTTCTATAGGAGAATATCAACTTTTACCTGAAGATATCCCACATGTTTACGTTCAATGTTCTCCACAATCGGTGTCACTTCCACCCGGTTATCAGACTTTGAGTCAGATTATGTCTGGTGTTGCATCCATAGCACAATCTAGTACATCAACTCCCCCTAGGAGTTCGGTCCTCCCTTCATTGGGAGTGTCACCTTCAAGACTGAGTTCGTCGGTTATTGTTACATCTGTCCTGGTCTGGCTTACCGTCTATGTAGCTTCTTCTACGCCGGTTGTTACAACACAATCATCAAAGTATTTTCACATTCACAGGTTTGTCTTCCTTAATCCTACGTGGCCTGTCAATCAGGTTCTGAGAAAATCACAAGTTCTTGTTCTGGAGACTGCACCTTCCAGTGCAGCTACAACTACTCCTATGGTTTCTACCTATAATTTTGATGAGCACATGTTGGATATTCACCAATGATATGCTCCTTCTCCAGATGCTCAATCTCCTACGGCCTCGTCTGCTTCTATTATGACCTTGACTGTCCCTATGATTCCTGGCAGCCTTAATTTTGAAGAGTATTTGTTGGCTGTTCAACAAAAGAACTCTCAGGTTTTTCGGCCACCCCAAGTTCCCGTCAATCCTACCCATCATTATGATGCTGCCAGCAACCCCATCTATTTGTTTCTTGTTGATCCTTATCAGACTGTCACTCATCAAGGACCTTTTCTACAAGGAAAATCCTCAGGCTTACGAGGGAAACCCTTATAGAGACAACCTTCGGCTCAACAGGGACAATCCTTTGGTCCTCAGGGACAACCTTACGGTCCGCAGGGCCAACCTTCGGTCCAACAAGGACAACCCTCTATTCTCTCAAGTCAGCTTCAACTAGGAACGTCGTATGTTTCCGACAGGCTAATTTATCCCCCACAGGGACAACCTCTTGTACAACAGCACTAGCCATACGTATAGTATGGCCAGACCTTTGTGCAACAAGGACAACCATACGGTCCTGCTCCGGGTCAACCTGGTCATCAGGGAAAACCTGGTCCATCTCCTCCATCGGGCCAACCTCTTCCATAAGGGAAACCTAGTGGCCCTCATTATCCAAGCCAACCTGTTCCGCAGGGGTAGTTTGCTCAACCAGCTCAGTAACTGGTTCAACTTGTTCAACAGTTGGTTCAATCTGTTCAACAGTCGGTTCAACTTGTTCACTAGCCGGTTCAATCTGTTCAACAGCCTGTTCAACTTGATTAGTAGCTGATTCAACCTATTTATCCAACTTAGCAGGGTCCACCTATTCAGAAGCCTGCTCAACCTGCTCAGCAGGGTCCACCTGCTCAACCCCAAGGCACTTATTACCCCCAAGGTCAATATCAACCTCTATATAGTGCGCCTCAAGGTTTCACTTTTTACCCTCAAAATCCATCTCATTTGGTGTATAATCAACCTCAAGGCCATGCTTACATTCCATAATGGAATCCATATGTTTCTCAACAAGGACCTCAATGGTATGCTTAGAATCAGTATCCTGGTCCTCAACCCCAGTATCAGTAGAATTATCAGGCTTATAACCCCTTTGGCCAGAATCCTCCGGGACAAAACATATGGGGGCAGAATTTCTCGCAAGCTGGGTGGAATGTTAACACGAGTCCTTATTAGAGACCTCCAATGCCTTTTAATCCTCAATTACCACTTCTCGCTACGTTGGAACTACCTGATGTGTCAAAGTTAATGAACGATCCAATTCTTCATAACCCATATTGGCCTCCGGTTCCAACTAAGATTCCTGGTGATTGTCCTAAGTTTTAGGGCAAGTCCGGAGAAGACCCCCAAGCACATGTTATGACTTACCACTTGTGGTGTTCCTCTAACTCTTGGGTTGATGATTCCATTTGACTCCGTCTTTTCCAACAGAGTCTTACTGGTGCCGCTGTAAAGTGGTACATTGAGCTATCTCATGGCATCTTTCAAGACTTCAACTCTCTCACCATGGCATTCCTTACACATTTTCAGTTACTAGTTCGTTATGAGACTGGGCCACATCTCCTCACATCCTTGAAACAGGACTGAGCTACTCATATCTCAGATCATATTCATGAATGAAGATTTCGTCGTTGATTGATTAAGTTTGAGATTCCTAATCAACTTCTAACTTATTGGTTTACTACCTCCGTTGTCAATCAGATCATGCAAGACATAGCTATGGGGGCATGTGTAACCGAGGAAGAAGCCATTGCTCGTGCCCAGTACCTTGATCTTGTGTACTCTCAATCTGGCACATTGTACGATATTTTGCCTAATGCCCCAGGACCTGGAACTTCTAAAGCACCGGCACCCCCATCTGTCAATGGTATTATTGGTTCCATGTCTCAGACTTCTCGCAAGTCTTCTCCTTCAAATCCTGGGAAGCAAAGGTCTAATTCTTCCAACGATGCTGCTTCTTAGCCCACTCTGAATCCTGGCAAAACCTCAGAAGTCAATGTCATTTAGGCCAATCCGGTGGACAAAAATTCTAAAGGGAAGAAGAAGGGTAAAAGTAAGGCCAAAGTTGATACCCCGAAATCAGATTCATCCAAATCTCATGCTGATGATGGTTCACAGCGCAAGCTGAAGTACCCTTGTTTGATTTGTGATGAAGAGCACTACACTAAGGACTGTCCTCAATGGGCCGAAGTGAGTATACTTCTCAAAGGCACTCAGGGAACTACAACTGTTCTTAAAGAATGTTTTCCATCTCAGCAAGCCCAGATGGTAGAGAAACCTTTGTCCTCTGCCCCTTTTGTCTCTTAGGTGTTCATGATGAATGGTTCTGCACCCGTTTCTATTTCCACTCGATTGAAGGATCATACTGAATCATGTCAGGCGACAGGGAAGGAGATCACTGATGGTCCTCCTCCTCTGCCTATTTCTGGCCCTCTTCAAATTGAAAGGCCCAGTATTGAGTCCGTTGTATGACCACCTTCCAAAGGTGTACTCCGCAAGTCTTCTTACAATCCAAACGCCCGTGCCGCTCAACATTACAGTATTGTTTAGGATTTGGCTTAGGTGCCATCTACCATGTCTGCTCTGGAAGTACTTTAGAGTTGCCCATCTCAATGGAAAGATTTGTTATCTGCGATTGGTGGGGTTGATCCTGCTGATACTAGCCTTCTTTCTTTCAATTTAGAGAATTTAGTTCTGTGATTACCGCACCAAATTGTGATCATTATACAGGTTGTTATTAATGGTCTCAATATTCATCGAGCAGTTGTGGATGAAGGTGCGACAATGTGCATGATGTCATCTTCTTGCTAGAAAGCCATTGGTTCTCTGGCCTTGAATTCATCACCAAACGCCATGGAAGTGTTTGATGGGAAAGAATAAAAAACCTTAGGTGTTCTCGCTAGTTTACCAATTACATTGAAAGGGAAGACAGTAAATGTCGAGGTAGAAGTAGTTGACGCCAAGCTCAATTACAATCTTCTCCTCGGTCACAGTTAAACTCACGCTATGTTGTGCATTCCATCCAATATCTTTCATGTCCTGAAATTCCTGCATGAAGGAAAGTTTGTTATTGTTGATCAATTGTCATTCTTCACTTCTTCTTCCAAGAATAATGTTCCATATGTGGATAAGATCCCTACTCCCTACGAGAGCATTGGGCTGGGTCTCTTCAAAGATCCTGCCCTCATGGGTATTTTTCCTCTTCCTCCACCTAACACTGTTCAGATTCATATGATCTCTTGGTCTGATGACCCATGGGTCATCCCTTCGCTTGAACAGGTCGATTCTTTTGGAGATTCGATGCCTTTAAGTCCAATTGAGATTGATTATTGTGAACTTCTTGCGGCTTCAGATCCTCCACCTTATGATCATGCTCCTTTGAGCATGTCTCTCTATGCTTATTCTTAATCCCTTTGGCTCGGCAATTCAGATTCATCTGATCCCTTGCGAGAGATATTTCCTTCCGATGAAGCCATCGTGGAAACTATGTCTCTCGAGGATTTTCCATCGGATGATGGCCATCATTGTTCCTCATTCATGCTTGGTCTTGAGGCCATGTCTACGTGTCTTGAGAGGTTCGCATCTCAGGTTCCTTCTCCTTCGCTTCAAACACCTATTCTGACACATGAAGTCTTTACAGAGGGTAACTTGAGTAACATTACGCAAACGATGCCTATTGAAATTTTCGTGAAACCGGGAATTGTCAAGAACATCCATCTTGGGGTCACCTATTCTTCCGATGAAGTTTAGGGTTATACTAGCCTTTTCCGTGAGTTCTGCGACGTATTTGCATGGTCCTAAGAAGAAATTCATAGCATCGTTCCTAGTATAGTAGTGCATGAGATTCCTACCTACCCTGGTTCGAAGCTTGTTCATCAGCGTCTTCGTCCTATGCACCCTCGAATTGCTGCCACCATTAAAAGTGAAGCTGAAAAAATTCTCAACGCTGGTTTCATTTACCCGATTCCCTTGATAGAATGGGTGTCCAACATTGTCCCTGTAGATGAGAAACATGGTACCATTCGCATCTGTGTTGATTACCGTGACATCAATTGGGCCTATCCTAAGGATAATTATCCTACTCCCTTTATCAATTAGATGATTGATGACTGTGCTGGGAGTGAGATATTTTCCCTCATGGACGAATTTTTTGGCTATAACCAGATTAACATTCTCCCTACTTATCAGCATAAGACGACCTTCATCTGTCCTTGGGGTACTTTCACGTATAAGAAGTTTCCTTTCGGCTTGAAAAATTCTGGAGCCACATTTCAACGAGCAATGTCATATGCTTTTCACGATATTAAGAACATCATTCTGCCTTATCTGGATGACCTCCCAGCTCATTTAGTTAAGTGTAAGGACCATCCTGACCATCTTCGTCAGATTTTTCTTCATTTTCGACGCTATAACATCTAGTTAAATCTGCACAAATGCGTCTTATGCATCGATTCCGGTAGACTATTAGGGTTTATCATGTCCAAAGACAGGATTCACCTTGATCCTCTCAAATTCGAGGCTATTATCAATCTCCCCTCTCCATTTTCATTACATCAGCTGTAGATTCCATAAGGGAAGGCTAATTTTCTACGATGCTTTATCCCTAACTACGCTGAAGTAGCTAAAGGATTTATGCGATTATTGAAGAAGGGTGTCCCATTCCTCTGGGATGAGATTTCTCAGAAGTCTTTTGACACATTGAAGACGTTGCTTGTCAACGCTCCTCTTTTGCATCCTCTGAATTATCATTGCAATTTTGCCTCTATTTAGCTGTCGCTTTCAGCATTATTGCCATGGTTCTGGTTCAAGATGATGATGACGGTGACGCGCATATTATTTACTACCTCTCTCGTAACCTTCTCGATACCAAGACGTGTTATGCCCATGTTGAAAAGTTAGTGTTAGTTGTGGTTCAATAAGTTCAACGTTTTTGTCATTATATCATGTTGCGTACTGTAACTGTGATTTCTGAATGCAACCCCATGACTTACATATTGTCTTGAAAATTGCTGGGGGGAAATACTCAAAGTGGATTGTTATCCTCCAAGAGTTCAATTTGGAGTTTACTACGGCCAAGTCGAAGAAGTAATTAGTCTTTGTTGATTTGATCTGCTCCCTTCCTTCTAACTCTGCTTCGTCTGGTTCTGAAGAATGCATTCCAGATGATACGCTTTTCCTGATCTCCACCCTTAATCATTGGTATGGTGATATCATTGTATATATTCAGACTTCTACTTTTAGATCTGAGTTGACAAAGGATGCTTGCCGACGCATCCGTCATCAGGCGCAACCTTACCGTATAGTCGGAGATACACTCTACCATGTCAGAGTAGATTCCATTCTCCGTCGGTGTTTGATCCTCGAGGAAGCTGAGAAATTTCTAAATGATTGCCACAGTGGTGCCTGTGGTGGTCACATGTCTGGTTATGCCACTGCACAGAAGATTTTTCGTGGTAGGTATTTTTGGCCCTCTATCTTCAAGGATTGCATTGTTGTTGTCTATAAATGTCTTTATTTCCAGATCTACTAGCGCAAGATGCGCGTGCCACCTGCACATCTCCATCCTGTCATTACCGTTGGTCCCTTTGCGAAGTGGGGCATCGATTTTATGACATGTAACCCTCACTCGGGCGGGGGGCATGCTTATATTATCATAGTCATTGAATACTTCACCAAATGAGCCGAAGTAATGTCTACACTTGCCGCCGACGGTAAGACAGTAGCTTAGTTCATATTCAATCACATAATTTCTAGGTTTGGTGTCCCTCAATCCATCCTTACCGATCATGGTTCCCATTTTCGACATTATATGGTGGCAAAGTTGACTTCAAGGTTGGGCTTGCATCACGACAGCTCAACGCCATACTATCCTTAGCCCAATGGCCAAGTTGAAGCTGTGAACGAAGTTCTAGTCATGATGATTCAATGTACGATTGGGATCCACAAATCCAATTGGCATCTCATGTTATTTTTATCTCTCTGGGCATATCGAACCTCAGTAAAAAATGCGACCAGATTCATTGCATTCCAGCTTGTTTATGGTCTGGAAGCTACCCTTTCGATTGAATGTGAAATACCTTTGCTCAAATTAGTTGTTGAATTATTTCCCAACACTTCACCTGAAGAAGAGTGTCTTCTCTACTTAGAGAGGCTGGATGAAACTCTCCGCTTTGCTGCCGCTGGTCATGGAGACACAGAAAAAGCGGGTCAAAGCCCATTTTGACCAGTTGATTTCCCCTCACTCCTTTGTAGAAGGAGACCTTGTCCTCCTATATGACCAAGCTCATAATAAGCTAGGGGCAAGCAAATTTCAACCCATGTGGCATGGGCCTTACATCGTTAAATGCATTTTGGAGAATGGCGCCTATGAGCTCATTGATTACGAAGGTCATCCTTTAGATCAGCCCAGAAATGGGTTGTATCTCAAAAAGTATTATGCATGAGCCATTCATGCATGTTTTTCGTACATAGGTGTTTTTTTCATTTTTGTACATTTTTTGGCTTGGTGTGTTTTGCGAGCATTTTCTTGCTTATTGGGTCGTTGCTTATTGTGCAGATGTCTATTACCCCTTATGTTGGTTTCACGGGTGGTGCTTCTCGCAGTACCCGGAACTTTTCTTCGACAGCTTGGGTGATTTATGATCCTACTGGTGAGTTGATAGACCTGCAAGGTATTTGTCTAGGACAAAATACAAACAATGTCGTTGAATATAGTGTTGTCATTGAACTGTTAACCGAGGAAATTACCCTCGGCATTAGTGCATTGGTTGTAAATCTAGACTCACAACTTGTTGTTCTTCAGCTTAATGGTCATTATTCAGTTAGAAACCCGCACATTTTAAGATTGCATTTACATGTTCGTTTGCTGGAAAGACATTTTGATTATATCACATATCAACATATTCCTAGACAATGAATGCATTAATTGATATAGTGGCTAACATTGTATTAAATATACATTTGCGGAATCTGTAAAATCATCATCACATGAGAGTCTCATATCAAATAGGAAAATAGATGTATATATATATATATATATATATCGAAGGTTTGCATCAGTGTGCACCATAAGTTTAAAAAAATATATGTGTTTATGTTACATCCTGAGACACCATGTCGCTCAAAATGCAGAAATAAAAGCCTAGGTGTCTAATCGACATGATGATCATGATAACATATCACTTCCTGGACAATCCGCCTCAACAAGTGGTGAACTCGGTTTGACACCCCTACAATATGTCTTTGATATGGACGTGGAACATCGTCGAACCGTGCATAATCTGGGACCCCACGGGTGATCCCCTCCAAGTTGTGCACGATCTCCTCCTCCTCACCTTGAGGGGCAAGATCAAAATCACGAGGTATTCTCCTTGCTATCGGAGACATCCCTGCAGGTCTCTCTGGGCCTACATCTGCAAATTCATGGATAAAATTTCAGAACATACATACCAAAAAATCATAAAACTCATAAAACTAAAAATAAAATGAGTCTTACCAAGTGCTTCATCCCAATCCTCTCCTTCCGGGAGCGGGAGGTCTGGATCACCAGTGAAATCTGTGCCAGAGTAGGTCCAATCCTCCACGACAATCAACTATCGGTAGAGCCAATCAAAGAACTCCGATCTCCAAGACATTTGCTTACCGCCCCCTGACCTTGGCATCAAAGCTGCCCATCAGGCCATCTACGGTTGCAGTGCTGGTGGTGTTGGGACTATCACGTCTTGACGCTGAAAGATTGGTAGTCATTCCAGAATGAACGATACCAAGATAGACCCATAACCAAACTATTTCAATTTGGTCTTCTTGCACTTTGTCAGTTAACGTTTCATATTGATTGTCATGGCCTCTGCCCAGTTGTAGATGTTCAGTAACAAGCAGTATATAGCAAGAAGTAACTATGTTTTTGTTGCTTCGTGTAGTGCTTGTGATCCCGCAGCTCATGCGATCGTGTGTAGCACTACCATCAGTATTATATTTGGGATAATTTGGATGTCCACCTTCCCACTTTTTGACCCTTTTCGTGCCCCTGGAAATACCCTGTCAATTACCATGCCCATGCTCTCCATGGTGGGCCGGGTGTTGGTCAATATTGGTGCTACCCCCTCTGCGACAGTCCTGTGATGAAATAGACATATGAAACATCAATCTCGAGCTCCTAATCTCGAAGAATGAATTTTTCCTGATCCTCATCCCAAATACTGATCAAGTAATGTAGCAAATCTGGTTGAGCTCTAAGACACGGTGTCAAGAATAATTTTTTCAGTCCGCAGTCTCGAGAGCTTCCATGCATCTCTCATTTCCCATGGCAAGCTCATCCTCTTCACTGTGTTCTCATTCCTTCCACTCAATCACCATTTTGTCACTCCTTCACCTGTAAACATGTTCATATGGACATTATTAGCCAAAAAAAAAGGCTGAAATCTGTGGAATTTGGGTTTTCTTACTCGCATTATGAGATTTAAAGGGTATGCACGGTTGGCACGACTATTTTAGAAATAGCCACACAAATGGACGCGCCCCAGTTTAAAAAATTGGGCAGTTGGCGCAAGTCCATGTCCGAAACCTGCGCCGACTGTCGTGCCCTAATTTTCACAATTTCCCCCTCAGAAATCAAAACTAAAGGTTGCAGGTAATGAAAGAATGGTTAAAATGTGGGGAAGGGTGTCGGCTCTTACTTGGAATTGACGGATTCGAGATTGGTCTGTTGGATTGCCTGCAATCGTCGCCACAAAATCATAAGGTAAAATGGGTCACTATTTCTCCACAAGAGGTAAAAGTGAAAAGTAATTATTTTTCACCATTCTTGGCATTTTATAACTTTTTAGAACCCTAATTAGGTTTTAAGACATGTTTTTCTATTATTAAATTATGTCATTTTGAGAAATGGGTTTTACATTTGTTTCTTGTGCAACGACGGGTCTTTAATGCGATAATGATGAAGTCATGAGTTGTATTTTATACTTTTTCGGACTCAGTAAAAACACGAAAAATTCACTACTGGAGTCATATTTCAGCTCTTTTCTGACTCTCTAAAACTGAAAATATTTCCAAGACTCTTTTCTTTTTGAACTCGTTAAATCACTGCGAAACAATATCTACCCAGTATACGTTTACCCCTTTTTTGGGCTGGGATAGATTATTAACAAAAAAGGAATACCTTAGCCAATCGCGACTAAGAGGTTCTTTCAGATATTGTTTTCTACCTTTTCGGATCTGAGAGACTACTTACAAAAAGGGACATGCTGGAGTTTTCTTTTTCACTTCTTTTCAAACTCTCTAAACATGAAAAGACGTCGAGTTCTTCCTTTGTCAGACTCTTTAAACTCTAATGACATCTGACATTGTCACCATGACGTTCATCAAGTTCCTCCTTCCTAGGGATCGTAAAATGTACTAGGTTGGATTTGTCCAAAGGAAAAACTTACAACACAAGCATATTCTATTCCCTTCAAGCTTGTTTTAAAAAATAATTGGGGTACTCGCCAGAAATGGTGGGGGGAAATTGAACCAGTTTTTAGTTATGTTGGCAGTATGTCGCTCTTGAAAATGACACTCATCTACATTTGTGTCAGGTTAAGGACATCTCATTTCGTCATTTTTTGCCTCTATGGGTTTGGGTAATCTGTTTTGACCTCTCATCCACTCTTTGCCCATCATCATGACCTCAGATCCCTTGATGTCAAATACTTCCAAATCCAGAGTCGTGTCGCTGATATGTTCAAGAGAAGTTTTCCTCTATAGTTTTCAACCTCCCTCTGATTCTCTGTTGGCCCTGATTCACTATCATCATGTTCCTCTGTCTCGTGTCGATGATGTGGGAAACATTATGGCCCTCGTTCGACCTGGTCACCTCCTATCGACTTTAGCTCATTATCCAGGAAGTTGATCTAGAGACTCCCTTTCGGTACCTTGGAGCCTGCATGCCTCAATGGCAGGTTCTTCGCATTCGACGATAGGTCCACATCATTGGCCTTCGATCGAGTGATTCTGCAGGTGTTTGACGCCAGCTCACTATTCACATTCCATGGATTGTACCTATTGTACCTTGAGAACCATTGTCATTATTGGTGGTTTCCCTCGCACATGTTAACAACTTTTATCATTGGCTGGTAATCGAGTGATTTTCTTGCATGTTCAACTTCAGCTCATATATTTGCATGCTTGGATTTGTACTTCTACGGGTCGAGATGGAGCGCAAGACCGTGGATTTTGTCTGATAAGATCCAAGTTGCGGGATATTGTGATTTATCATGACTTTATTACATGACTCTTTTGATTGGATGGCTGCGAACATACCTAAGTCTATTTTTTGATCCTTATTGCTGGATGGCTACGTCTATACCATGGATCTCAGTTTACATGTAATCTATTATGGATGGCTGTGCCCATGCCACATTTTCATGTCTCAGAGATATCAATTGTACTTGTAATTGCAGGTCTTATGACAGTGGTGTTTGGTTCGAACACGTTCTTGTAAATCATTTCACCCCTTTCTCTCTCTCAGACCTCATGCTTTAGGGGGCATCTTTTACACAACATTTTTTCACTGTCCCTGCAATCCCCATAATCACACATTGGAGACTCACACTAGCACATTTGGCCCAATTTCCGACGGCCAAAATGTCTCTCTTGCGACACATAGGCGTCCCAAGAGCGACACTTTGAGGTGGGGAAAAACGTGGTTAGCCATAAAGTCACAATTCTGACACTTCAATAAAGTATCAGAAGAGCGACACATTTTCTGACATTTCTAGATAGTCTTCGCTCTTCCGATGTTAGCCAGACCATCTCTATTGCGACATTAGAAAAATGTCACTATTCCGATGATACCATAACCGTCGTTATTCCAATGATACCATAAACTTCGCTAGAACGTCGGAATACCGATAGAAATAAATTTTAATAATAAAATAGTAAACGTCACAAGACTGATGGAAAAAAACAATTTTAAAAGGAATCAAGTGTCGCTAGAGCGATGTTGCAAAACCTTTTTAAAAGAAATCAAGTGTCACTAGAGCGACGTTTCAAAACATTTAAAAAAAAATAAAGTGTCGCTAGAGCGATGTTTAAAACATTTTTAAAAGAAAGCAAGTGTCGCTAGAGCGACGTTTCAAAACATTTTAAAAAAAATCAAGTGTCGGTAGAGCGACATTTAAAACATTTTCAAAAGAAAGAAAGCGTCGGTAGAGTGACATTTCAAATTATTGTTTAGAAGAAATAGTCATTGGAATACCAACGACACAAAATATTGTTTAAAAAAAAATAACCAACAGAGTGTCGGTTCTACTTTTGAATTCCCTGTTTTCAGAGATTGGGAAGGAAACTTGCATGTCATCAAACATTCCCACATGGAAATATGAATGCTACAACACTTGTTATGGACTTACCCAGTTTCGATGTTTTACAACAGTGAAGTATTCATCCAGAGTCCAAAACGTATGCTCTTCTTCTGCAAGAATGTGCTCGTTCTAAAGATTTATCACAAGGGAAGGGAATCCATGCCCATATAACACACACGGGGTTTCAATAAAATACTTTTATAGGCAATAACCTGATCAACATGAATGTAAAATGTGGCAGTATAGAGGATGCGCGACAAGTGTTTGATGAAATGCCTGAGAGAAATATTATTACAAGGAATGCAATGATAGATGGGTATTCTAGCAATAGATAGGATGGGGAAGCAGTGAAGCTCTTTTGTAACCTGTGATAGGTAGGAGTGAGATCAAAAGATATGGGACAGGCACATGCCCTGATTATCAAAACTGGATTTGTGTTGGATGTTAATGTGGCAATTTGTTTGGTGGATGTGTATGTTAAATGTGGTGAAGTGATCGAAGCTGGCCGAGTTTTCGATCAAATGCCTGAAAGAGATGTAGTTTCATGGACATCTATGATGGCAGGATATGCACAAAGTGAACTTGGGAAGGAAGCCCTTGAGCTTCTCTATCAAATGAAACGTGGAGGGATAAGGCCAAATCACTTTACACTTGCTAGTGCCCTCACTGCTTGTGAAGACCAAGCTGCAGTGGAAAAGGGAAAGGCACTCCATGCTCATGTCATTAAATCCAGTTTTGATTTTGATGCCTTTGTGGGGAGTGCACTTATTAACATGTATATGAAATGTAGGAGTATTGAGGATGCTTATAAATTATTTTATAAATCATCTGAACAAAATGTAGTATCTTGGAGTGCAATGGTTGCAGGATATATGCAAAGGAGGCCCTGATTTCCTTTTTCCGAATGCAAGGGATGGGCTCAGAGTCAAATTAGCTTGTTCTCTCAAGTGCTCTTAGTGCATGCACGGACATAACCACTGTGAAAGAGGGGAAGCAGGTGCATTCTCACGCCATCAAAATTGGATTTGAGTCTGCTCTTTGCCTGACGAATACCCTTGTAACCATGTATGCTAAATGAAAAAATATAGATGATACACTTCAAGTGTTCAATGAGATGAACAACCGTGACAGTGTCTCATGGAAAGAAATTGTTTCAGCATATGCCCAGAATGAACATGGTGAGAGTTCTTTAAAGTTGTTTTGTAAAATGCAATGAGAAAATATAACACTGGATGATTCCACTTTTGCCAGTACAGTTGGTGCATGTGCCATCCTAGGGCAGCTATAGAGAAGGGCAAGGAGCTCCATGCTAGTATCATTAAAACTAGATTTGAGTCAACTTTTTGTGTGAGAATTTCACTTGTTACCATGTATGCTAAATGCGGGAGCATAGAGTATGAAAAATAAGTGTTTGATAGAAAGCCAACATTGGATGTGGTATTATGGAACACAATGATTGCAAGTTATGCCCAACATGGTTATGGGGAACAGACACTCCAACTTTTTGCACAAATGCAATGTGTAGGTTTGAAGCCAAACTGCATGGCCTTTGTCAGTGTGCTTTTTGCATGTAGCCATGTAGGTCTCATGGATGAAGGTTACCATCTTTTTAATTCCATGATTAGTTGTTACCAGATCACTCCAATGATGGAGCATTATAATTACATGGTTGATATTAGTGGTCTGGGCACTGGAATGAGGAAATGGAATTTATAAATAAAATGCATGTTGAAGCTGATGCTATGATTTGGCAGATCTTGCTTAGTGCTTGTAGGGTACATGGTAATTTGGAACTAGGAAAATATTCAGCACAACGTATTCTTAAGCTAGAGCCTGAAGACTTTGTAGCAAATGTGCTTCTGTCAAACATCTATATTGCAGCTAGAAAATGGGATGATAGAGATGACGTGAGAAAATTGATGGATGGCAGGAATATTAAAAAGGAGGTAGGACATAGTGTCATTGAGGTCAAGAATCAGGTGCATAAGTTTATTGCAAGTGACAAATCACACTCACAAAAAACTTAAATCTATTCCAAGTTGGAGGAATTGAATGCAAAAATGAAGAATGCAGGTTATGTCCCTGGCACAAACTTTGTACTTCATGATGTTGATGAAGAGCAGAAGGAGTATCATCTCTGCTATCATAGCGAGAGGCTAGAAATTTCTTATGGACTCATCAGTACACCCCCAGGAACATGTATCTGAATTATGAAGAACCTATGCATTTGTGGAGACTTTCATACTACAACAAAGTTTATCTCTAAGATTCTTCAACGAGAAATTGTGGGAAGCGATACAAACCGCTTTCATCTTTTCTAGGACGGACTCTATTCTTGTGGGGACTATTAGTGATACTGAAGGAATCGTAGTTAATGGGACATAAACAATATACGTATATATTTTTACCTGGACAGTGTCTTGTGCCTAACGTTACTATACTGGACTTCATGACATCCAAAATTAATGTGGATTAGAAACCCTCAATATGTACGATGACCAATCGTTCCTTTTGGACCAACAAGGACTTCGGTCAGCTCATACTGATCTGCCTAAAATTGCGAGTCTAGTTAGTCAGATTTACGAAACCTAAGGTCTACATGAAGTTCAAAATTCAATGAAGTGTTACGATTTCTCCAAATAGTTTTAATTGAAGTTAACTGACATTTCCAGCCATTATTTTTATTCTTATTATCCAACCTATTGAAGCATTGTGAGAATATTTGGGTTTCTTTAGGATGGGTGATTTCTTTTCAATGGAGGAATTTTTGACCTGATTCATTTAAAGATGGTGTCCATACATGTTTGTGAATGATCCATGTAATTAGTTTTGGCTAATACAATGGCATGCTGCTCAATAAGAGTAAGCTTGTAAAGTTAACAAGAGAGAGATTTTTTTTTAACTTTGAACAAAATTCAGTGCTCTTATTGATTCGTAGGAAGAATGGAAAACTTAATAGTGAACATTCCAACATACAAGTTTTCCTGATCCCTGTAGAGAATAGGATTCCTTTGGTCGTAAAGAAGACGTATTCTTCAATATGTTTCTCATTGAATTTACCCAAAAGAAAATTAGACAAGAATCTTTAGATCATGTGTCCTATTTGTGTAATCTATTGTGCGTATGGACGTTGTTTATGTATCATTGTAATTATGGCCAAGGTCATATCCTTTATTCTTAGCTAAGGTTAAGGGCAACCTAATCAAAATTGATATGTAGGTTCAATAATGTCTTGGAGTATGTGCACCTATTTTGTAGGTTTGTAAGCCCCTCTTAAAGGGATGCTTCACTTTAGTAGTGTATAAATATATAATTCAAGTTATTTTATTTTTATTTTTATTATCTCATGTTGTGATCTTCCCAATCTGAAATAAAAAGTGTGATAAGTCTAAGGGCACTTAATTTTGGCATTCTCTTTTGTGATTGGCATCTTTTTCTTAAATTCAATTGTTGTTACACCATTTTTTGGTCATCTAACCTTTTATCATTAGATGGACCCAAGTACACCATGTAAGACCAGTTTTACCCCAAGTAAAACTGCTTTCACTATGTTCATTAAGGAAACCCCAAAAGGAATAATTAATTAAACCATAATTTAATTATTATTCCCAGTCATGTTTAACCCAAAAACAAAGAAATTAATGAGATACACCCATAGTTATCTTATTATTTCCTAGGAATAATTATTTAAATAATATTCCTTGTTAAATATGACCAAATCAACCACTATTAATTAAATAAATCATTATTTATTTGATTATATCCCAACCACTTCCTTAAAAAGATAAATAAATCATTTATTTATTTATTCTTCACTAATCAAGGGATTTGACCTAAGTCAAACACCCTTTCCCTCCAACAAATAATAATAAAATATTCCATAGATGTGGATCTAGATTTGATTAACATTATTTTAATCATGCACCAAGATCTAGAATGACCCAATATTTTGTTATAAATAGGAGGGTTTTCCCCATCATTCTTCACCTTTTGTTGCCTACTAGATCACTCTGGATCTATACACTTGGTCTCATTTTTCTACCATTTTGCTCCCATTGAGCTCTACTTTCTGCATTGGGTTTTCTACATCTACAAGAGAGAGAAAGCTTAGATCTGAAGTGCCGAGGACTACAAAGAACCCATCCCATTGAGGAGATCTGGATACACCTTCTTGTTTCCTCCCAGGTGCCCTGTAATATAAAAATTCATTCAAAAAATCGTGTTCTTGTCTTGTCTGTTGGATGCATGGAGCAAACTCTTTACTTTACTGCTTAATATCTTTCCATTTATAGATCTGTTTGTTGCAGCACTTTAACTACTAATTGCAGATCTCAAGATGTTTTGCAGCCATTATTGTTGTTAGGGCTATTAGTTATGCGTAGCTAAAGTGGTTCTTTTTCGTACGCTTCGACAAAGAATTCATACTAACAAATGGCGACTCCACACTGGTTTTAAATTACGACCGCTGTCGTTTTTCATATTCCTGCATATCCAGCTACTTCAGGCCCTAGGGCTTCTTTTTTAGCTGCTTAGTTTTTCTCTTTTCATGTCATTTTTCTCACATAAAACCCTAAAACCTAAAATTTCTAACTTAAAGTATGTTGGCCCTATTACGCGGGTCGACTTCTGTTATGGCGAGGCAGTAACACCGGAAAATCTCTGCATTGCGACTTGAGCGGAGGGGAGGGTCGCACCTTTTGGCCCAAAACACAGAGCACAGGCCCTTTCTTTTTAACATTTCATGCGACCTCGGCTGGTTGATCGGAGACAGGCACGCCTTTTTCCGACATTTTTTATAATTTTTAAGGTTACTGCTGCGGCCTGCGCCGAGTTTTCCCGATACTCTGTCTCGGCCTTGACCAAGATACGGTCTGTTTTACTCATCTAGTGAACCTAGCCCCTTAGGGCTTTAGTACCCTCCACTTTTTGTGGAAGAGTTTCAGCTGTTTCAGCCGTCGGTTTCAGAGCTTCAGCCCCCTCTTTTTCCAGATCTGTTACCTCACTTTCAGATCCTTTGAAATCAGCCTCTTTTCCTTCCAAATCACCTCTTGTCGTTTTGTGTGGACCTCTGCTAAAGGCCTCTGCCTTGCCCTCCCCCCGATTTTTTGCTGATTTCCCTTTTTCCAGCCACCTTGCCTCTGTCTCTTGGCTGTGATCTGCACCCCTTATCTGCAGCTTTATCCTCCAGATCTCTGTCCTCTTTGACCCTAGATCTGTTGAGCTTCCCTTGTGTGTGTTTCCATAGTTTTTCCCTTTCTTTTCGGCATAGTTTTGAGAGACCCACCTTCTTGGTTTAGATAGATGCATACGTAGCTGTTATTTTTCTGTTATTTCAGCATTTTACTCTGTTCTCTGTAGGTTTATTTTCAGCTACGCAGCACACTTTTTTGCTCCCAACAACGGAAAGGGTTTAAAGAGTCAGTGCCCGCACACCACACCTTTGACCCTAAGTGAAGAAGCGCACAGTTTACCACGCTTTGCCAAAGACTCAAGTAATTGTCCTTGCACCTTATACGCCCTTGACCAATGCCAGTTAAATACACTTCACACCTGTGGTTCTTCTTCTGTCATCATTGCGCCCCCAGCGTAGTTCCGAGAACTTCTTGGCCTTCACCCTCGATTTAGGTTGATCGGCACTGCTCATGCCCGTGATGCGTCAGAGCAGTCCACCTTGATCACTTTTCTCAGGCTCCTCTCTGATTCATGGGTCCTCTTCTCCTTAGGTTCGTTGTCACCTTCACCATGTACGGATCGGGGGCTAATGCCAGCGGTACTCCCGGCCCCAATGCCGGCCCTACCTCTAGCGGAACCGTCACAACCACTAGTCCGGCCACCCCTGTGCTGCCGTACATTGCAGGCCTCAGCCTCCCCGATTTCCATCAGTTGATTAACGACCCCATTCACCATAATACTACCTGGCCCGCTATGCCCACCAAACTACCCTCTGATATCCCTAAGTTCGAGGGCCTTAATGGCGAAGACCCAACCAATCACGTCCGGTCTTTCCACATGTGGTGTTCCTCCAACTCCATTACCGATGACTCCATCCGTCTTCGGTTGTTCCAACGCACGCTTACCGGCGAAGCTTCTAAATGGTATGTCGAGCAGGCCACTTCCTCCCATACCACGTTCGCGACTCTTGCCCAAGCCTTCTTGTCGTACTTCCAGCTCCCTCTCCGATACGACACTGGTACGGAGCTCTTGACTTCATTTAAGCAATCCTCTTCCACACGCCTTTCTGCCCATGTTCAGGAATGGCGACGAAGACGGAGCTTATGTCGAGCCCCTCCCTTTGAAGATCGGGTTTACATGGACTGGTTCCTTCGCACTCTCCCGTCTCCCATCGGCAAAGATGTCGCCGCTCACTTTCCTCAATCTGAAGAAGCCGCCCTCCAAATAGCTTTAAAATATGACCTGATCTACGCTCAATCTGGTTATGTTTATACCGTTCTCCCTGACATCCCCAGGCCCGGTGGCGCTAACGCCCCGGGGGCATCTCATTCTGCCGACGGTATTGTTGGATCTCTTTCCCACCCATCTGCTCACCCTCCTATGAGCTATGGTCTCCCTCAGGGAGGGGCCAGCACCTCAAGCACTCTTCCCCCTCCCGGCAACATGTATCCGGGATACGGCATGCCTCCTCCTTTTGCCCAACCTCCTGCTTACCTCAATGTCGCCCAACCCAACCCTTACTTTTATCCACAGCCTGGTGCGCCAGCTCCTCCGGCATATGCGCTTCCGCCTCCCTTGCCTCCTCACAACCTGCAACAGCACATACAACCCCCTCCAGGGCAAGTATGTGCACAGCAGGGTGCGATTAATCCCCCCTTCTTCTCGAAAAGAAGGCGGAGGGGGGCAACGAGAACCCACTCTGCCCCGTGGCAAGGGGACCCAGTACGAGGTGCGGACCCCCAACATAGCAATAGCCTCGAGGCATTCGCCAGGGCGGACGGTAAGCACCGCACAAACAAGCCCTGTTCGTGTTGCGGTGTTTACGGTCACTACACTCACGATTACCCTCTCTTACCCCAGATGCGACAGATGTGGGAGTCTCAAGCCACATTGCGCGGACAACACGCCTCCCCTCACGCTCCTCCTAATGTGGCCACTACCCAGCCAGCTGTGTTCACTGATCCTTTCCCTCACCAGGGATTCGTGGCTACCCAACCCCCCGACAGCCATGTAGCCACCCCCTCGTCCCTTTCTGGTTCCTCTGATTATCAGATCCTTATGATGCGCTCCGATCCTTCCCCTTCCGTCGACCTTCACCTTCAAACTAGAGTCCCTTGAGGTACCCCAAGCCTCCCGCTAAGTCTGCACCGAGCCTCCCTTCGGGTTCTACGGAGGCCTCTTTCGACATCCAATGGTCTCCCATCCCTCGGCCCAAAGTTAGGGGTTCATCCCAGATTCAAAGGGACCATTACGTGAAATCTTGCTTA
>JAXQQM020090066.1:0-37768 GCA_034641835.2 Pinus albicaulis | reverse complement strand
GTCTAAGAAAAATCTACCTAAAGAACCTAATCCATATGATGCCCTAGACTTCTCAACAACTTATGACAATCCTTCAACAAAGACACAACACTATGATGGGAATTTTCATGACGTGAAAATTACACAATACTTGCACCTCAAACTATCTATAACCACTTAGGGACTCTTGAACCAAGTCCAATCACCTTACCACTTGTCACTAAACCACTCACATCGGTAACGTCCACTAGGGGTTCTTGAGATTCCTTCTAGTCGCTAAATCACACACATATGGCCGACTTATTTTTGTTGGCTAGCTTCGTTTTGGCCTACTCATTTTCTGAGGTTTTCACCTTTTGTTGTACTTCGTTCCAATTGAGTTCGACGCCCTAAAGGTTTTATTTAGAAATTAGTGTTTTTAACCGCTTAAGGAAATCTTACTTCAAAAGGAATGGGCGATGAATCACACTTTAATGCTATCACCATGCTTGAATCACTAAAGGAATGTGTCTAGGAAGGTCAATGTCATCTAAACAGTCTCATTAAGAACGTCCACAAAGATAGCAAGGGTAGTCCAAAAGATGAGTCAAGGACGAGCTCGCATTTGATCAAGGATACCACTAGGTGTTGCCAACATATGCCTCTAGGAAGGTGTTTAGGGTTGATTTGACTATCACAAAAACCATCAAGGAAGATACCCCATAGTATGAGGGTATCACGCAGTATTCTTGAAACTTGCTTTGAACTAGAGACTTCTAGTTTTTAACCTCCAAAAATATTCCTTGGCCTTTTTGGGGTTTGAATAGGCTGTTGTTGGCTTTGATTTCTATTGCATGTGTGGATTAGGAGAGGACCTCCTCTCTAATTTGGAGTTTGACTTCTTTAGAAAGGTATTCCCAATATTTCCTTACCTACAAGAGGTCTTCGTTGTGTGTTCTCGACCATTATTTCGTTTCTGCTTCTAATTTCTTAATATTCTTATCCTCGATCCAAAGGCAAGAGTGGACCAAGTTTTTTCTCAGCGAATAATCAAACCCCATTATTGAAGTAGTTCATATGTAATCAAATGGGATAGGACCAATTACCTAGGTTACAGAATTGGATAAGTGCTATAACACAAGATATAATGTATATGAATGGGATAGGACCAAGTTCTTGGCTTATTTAATACACAAGTGCAATTGCTTTCTTCAAGAAGCGGAATCGATATTGAACTTTGATGGGTATGATTCCTCTGACAACTCCCAAGTATCTAATAATATCATCTCTGAGAAGAAAGAGCAACAACCCACATGATTGCTAACCTTTGAGCAAGATCCAACAGAAAAACTACACAAAGCAACTTCGAATTTGAAGTTAATTTCTTCCCTGGAAGCTACACAATATATTCTAGCAAATCATAACCCTCCCAATCAATGATTATAATATCTTCCTTATAAAACGATCAATGAATCGAAGCTTCTCACTCTTGCTTCTCTTTCAAAAACAAAATGGCTTAACAATGTAGCTCAATCTTGTTACTATAGTCATGTTTCTCCATAACTACACTCGCAACCTAACTTGTAAATTAGAGGACATCGAGAAATAAATGATTGTATCCATTTAAAGAGTGGCTAAGAGTGTAGTAAGTGAATCGATATCACATATTGAATGGGAATTTTCTTGTACATGGGAAATGGTTTCAAAATCCACCTAGTCTACCTATTGGTCACCTAATCCACTTGAGTTTGTTAAGGAAACTAAGTCCTTACCTTCATTTACAATGCTTCTTTGCATATTTGATTATTTCATTTCCAGACGAACATGATGATATTGAAAAGATTGATGAACGAAAAAATGTTCTCGTGACATCATTGCTCCATGGGTAAATGGTGTACAATCATAAAACTAGCCCTCAAAAATTTAACAAGCCTTGACTTTAATGATATGAATGGTTGTACTCGAAAGAAAAGTTGCTCTCAATCTCTCACTCCAATATGTGTTTTATCCTCTCATAAAATTTAATTCTTGACAACCCTGCCTGGTCTCAAAATATGATTACTTGCCTCGCATTTCTTCTGCGCCACATTGTGTTAATAAGAATTTGTCACCGTCCCCGCAATTCCCGGGCCCCGCACATTGGAGGGCTCATTTCGTGACTCGTGAGCAATAACATGGCTTGAAAAAATACTTTCATAACATCCTCCTCGAACATGAGCTATCATTGCCTCAAGACATCTCCTTGTGAAAAACCCTAAAAATAGCTCTTTTTCCATTGGCGCAGTTTCACAGTTCAGCCCTCGCGCCAAGGGGGAAAATCCTCTGAGAGGGCGCGCCAATTTGTGCTCTGTCATAGAGCCGCACCCACGCCAACCATATTAAGAGGTGTTTTTTAAAAATAAGAGGCGGAAGTTTCGTCCTAACAAATTCCTGGACTGATATCTATCTTGAGTTGGGTGGTTTGGCTACAGATTTCCATAGAGAGGAAGTGGTTTTCCACCTCTCATGGAAGCTTCCTTGATGATAGGGCCAATCCCATAATTATAGGGATCCCAACTCCCCTTCTTCCTTCTATAAAAGCTTGCTCTTCTCCATGGCAAGCTAATCTCCAAGTTCCCAAGAGCTTTTACATCCTTATGCTGCAAGAGCCTTCTTGATTCCCTTAAGGCCAAATCCAAGCAAGGAGACTATTGCCAAGTATCCGGAGAGAGAGGCTTGTCCCATCCTTGACAGGCTTTATCGAGACATGTTTTGCTGACGACCCGCCAAAGGAGAGTGCTGCGTCGAAGCTATGGTTGTATTCTTCTTTTGACTCATTAATGATAAGCGATTATTGGTTATGGTTCCACTCTTGTTCTTGATTATGTTCATGAGTTATGTCCTCTTTGACTGACATATAGTTGTATATACTGGATTTTATGCGTGCGTTTGTGTTGTTTCTTGCATGTGCAGGTGTCCGATCACGGAGATCGTGAGGATTGTGATCTGCCAGGGTGAAGGAACGGGAGTACCACCTCTTCTACAAACGACAACGTTGGATTCCAGGTAAGCCTTCATCGCAAGTCGGTTTATTTACGATTAGGAACCTGCACTGTAGCGTGTTTGATTGTTGCTAGACCCGATCTGGGCTAGTAGGGATCGCCTCTGTCCGTAGAGGGGATTTACCTCCACAACACTCAACTTTCCTTTCTTCCTCTCTTTTTCTTCTCCATTCCCTTTGTTGTCTCTCATATTCAATTCTTTGTTCAGGAGTCATTATTGGCATATTAGATCCTTGTCATTATTCAACCATTTCCTATTCAAATATTTGCAGTGTTTCAATATGAGGTCGATTTGGTGTTTCTTCAACCACTTTGATTTGTTCAAGGACAAGTTGCTCTAATTGTTCAACAAATGGTTTTCTTGTTTCCTTTTGTTTTCCTAAGGAAGGAGTTTCTTTTGGTGATTGCTTTGTTTTTACCTCCAAGGCTAACAAGATCTGTCTTTCAACTAGAGTTAATCTTTGTCCTGATCTCCTTTTTTCCTTTAACTCCTCTTTAGTAGGTCTTCCAGCAACTGGTGTTGTTAGTCTTGTGGATGGATGAGTTGTTGGGGGGTTTTGTTTAATAAATCTACACTTATGATCTCTATCTCTAGGCATAAAGAAACACAAATTAAAAGAAAAACTATGTTTTTTATGTATTTTTATTTTTATTTTTTATCTTCCTAATTGACCACTTCAAAATATGCTTCCCCGGCAACGTCGTCAAAAATGTTGGGTTTTTTACTGGGTAAAATAACACAAGTATTTTATTATCAATCCGGGCTTGTAGGACTTAGAAGCATCTTCAAGATATACGAGTTTCAACTATAGTCAAGTTTAGAAGATGAATTATTAATAATAAAGGAAATGCATATTACAAGTATAAATCTAAGTAAATAACCTCTAATTCAATTATGTAATCAGCAGCAGAAGAAGCTCCTAACTTAGGAGAACATATTTTTTTTTCTCTTACAAAACTACTTCATGAATTAGAAACCAAAAACCACTAATGAACAATAGATCAAGATGCACGAAAGAATAATTGAAGAGGCTCTTAACTAAAGAGATCATTTTTTTCCTTAATTACCAATTCATTCATCATTGATACCATTTTTAGAAAACGGGAACTTCGAAAAATCAATTAAAAAAAGGAAAGCTGAATTCTAGCTCTTGATCAGATAGAAGGAATGTTTAACTTAAACATTGGATTTCCCCTTCATATGAATAATAGAAATTATAATTATATTCATCAACAATCATAAAACATCAGCATACATATAATTAACAAATTAAGCATAAAACAAAACTATTTCATGAAATTACAGCTAAAAATAACCAAAAAGTGCACTTAGCTCGGTGTGGGGGCCCTCCACCCTTGCCTCGCACACCGTAAGTGATTTCAACTACTGAAAATTAGTCAAGAATTCACCATATATAACAGCAGAAAAGGACATAGAATAGTTCTTTCAATTAGCTCTCCAAGTTTCAAAAATATCAGAGTTAAGTTATACAAATTCTACATATGAATGCTTTCAATTTCTTAGGCTAAGTAGATAAAATATGAAACAAACTCATCTAAAATGTCTCCTACAGCCATGGATATCCTTATCCTATCTATTCAGGTCGAGCTTATCCATCTAATCTCTCAAAATCTTAAAAATCCCATAAACTAAGAAATTTGACCTATTTCCTAGGGATCTCCATAAAAACAGGTCATGTTTGACCGGGCCTGTTTAAGCTCAATTTGACTGAACCAATAGGTTTAAATTAAATATTAGTTCCCAATATTTCTAGAAATTTATCCATCTCGAGCCCAAGTGTCCTTAAAATATGACATCCATGAAGCCATTACGGGAATTTCTAGTTTGGTCCAAACATGCACTTAAAATTCAATTTTTATAAAAACTTCTAAAATTTGAAAAACTTAATTTAAATACCTGGATATGAATTAATTGGAAAAAATAGAGTGAATATGATGGTTTATGTATGGATAGCATGGTAGTAAAGCGTATTTTCTTAAACAAAATTAGATAAAAAACGAGGGCCAATAATCTTCATCAAAAGTGACATCATGGATTATTTCCACTTCTCTTTGACCAGACACATAGATTCTATATGCCTTTGAATTTTCACTATAGCTTACAAATGTTTCTTTCTTCCCAGATTATTCTAACTTATTTCTTTTCTCTTTAGGTACGTGAAAGTACACAGGACATCCGAATATTCTAAAATGAGAAACCGCAGGTTTCTTACTAATGAAAACTTATTCGGGTGTCTTGAAATACAATGCTTGATGAATGATCCTATAGTGAATATATATGAAAATGTTGAAAAATTATTCATAATAACTTCACAAGAGTTCCTTGGTCAAGAAGCATGGCACATGTGGCTTGTATGATTGTTTGATTCCTCCTTTTAGCAACTCCATTTTTCTCAAGAGTATATGGAGTGGTGGTCTCCCTCTTAATGCCAGCCTCTCTAGAAAAGTTATTGAATTCATTTTATTCATATTTGGTTCCATTATCGGTCCTCAATATTTTGATATTCTTCCCCGTTTCATTTCAAAACAATGCTTTGAAAGAATGGAACCATTTGAACACTTTGTCCTTCTTCTTCAAGAAATAGATCCACGTTTTACAAGATAAGTCATCCACAAAAATCACATAGTATAAATATCCTCCTAATGATATTACAGGAAACATACTAGATAGATCAAAATGGACCAATTGAAGAATGTTGGTAGTTTGACTTTCACTTGAAGGGAATGGTCCCCTTGTAAGTTTCAACCCTAAAAAACACCTTCATGATTCATGTTGAACTCGGGAATACTTGTGACCATCTTCCTTACCCCAGGTAAGGCTTTGTAATCAAGGTGAGAAAATATCTGGTGCCATAATTCAGATTGAAGAGAAGTATCACCAGTCATAGCTCCCATAAGACTTCCTCAAACTTAGTAGATATCTTCAACCCTAAATCCAAGTGTAAATTTATTTTTAGGGTTTCTTGTCCAAATACGTACATTTCCATCAATGAATTCTACCTTGAATCATTTATCTTCCATCGCATAAATAAACACCAGGTTCTTCTTCAAATCAGGTAGATACAATACTTCTTATAGATGAAGGGTTTGACCTTGATTTAAGTGAAGAGTGACAATCCTTATCCATTTCATTGTGTAGGTGGCATTGTCTCTAAGTACGATCTCCAAATTAGAATTCTTTTCAATCAAATTTGAGAGGGCCTCCTTATACCTAGTGAAGTTCCTAGAGTTTCTCATCCTTTTGGGAGGTCGACCATTACCATATCAAGTAGAGGGAGAAATCCTCTTTCATTAATTGTTGAACGTGTTTTTCCTTTGATTTCCATTGCTTTCAAAAATTTTGTGATTATTGTTGTTGTTTTCGTCATCCCAGGGAGTGTCCTTCTTGTGGGGACACTCTCTAACATAATGGCCAAACCTATTGCAATTGTGGCACCTTCATTTTATTCCTTCTTTGAATCTCGGCTTGAATCCTTGACCTTGTCTCTTTGGACCAACATTTTTCCTCCTCTTTTCATGAGCGGAGAAAGTAGTAGATTCATTTCCATTAGAAGGCTTGTCTCTCTCCATCGTCATCATTTCTTCTTGAGTGCACCTAGCCAATATTTCATCGAAACTAGGAATCATGTCATTATTAAGAATGGTGGTGTTAAAAAAATCCCATGCTCTTGTGAGACGTACACGAGCGATGAGAGTGAGCTCCCTGTCAACAACCATTTCTCCAATAGATAGAAGATCATTCTTGATTTTTGTAATCCTCATGAAGTAGGATTGGATAGACTCCCCTCTATCCATCTTGATGTCCTTCAACTTTTTCTTGAGAAAGAGGATTTGATTTTCATTGTTTACTTTGAACATCCTAATTAACTTATCATACATCTCCTTAGATGTTCCAAAATTAGAAATATAGGCAACCAAATGCTTTTGAATGGAATCAATGATAATTCTTTTAGCTTTGACCTCACCTTTATTGTACTTTGTCTTTGCAACAACAGGTGCATTTGAAATAGGCTCCACCACTTTTCCCTATACATAGTCCATAGCATCATGCTTTTCCAAATTCAAATTCAAAGTCATCTTCCATGCATGATAGTCAGATTTGTCCTTGATCTTATCCTCAGATTTGAAGTATGATGTAGTCGTCATTGAAGCTAGACCAATATTATTTTACAACAACCCTTTATTAGTGATTGATTTTCTTTGTCCTGATTGGGCTTTGTCTTCAGCTGGGCTTCGATACCATGTTAATTTTAGTTAAAATGGCATGTTCTATGCTTAGCACAATTACTTCAATGTTTCTTTTGTAGCCCAAATATAATTTCCAATTTAGATTTCCAATAGAAATCACATTAAACATTAACAAAATTGACAGTAAAAGTAGATAGAACATGAAACAAAATGCAAAAGACAAGTCAAGACAAGAGGACACCAAATTTGACGGATGTCAAGGAAAAAACCCAATGTGGGGAAAACCCTTTGATCAATTCTTCTTATTTTTATATCAAAATGTTCAGCAGAGAGAGAGAGAGAGAGTACAAAAGTCAAATTGAATTTCCCAATTCAAAGTCAAAACAACCCTATCAATTTCCCCAATGAGTTGCAGTCAAACTTCAACCCTAACCAGAAAGTCAACATTGGTCAAAAAAACAATTGAATGTTCTCAAAACAACTCAGTCTTCCCCAGTCAAACACGACCTGATCAGGAGGTAAAACTCAACCAAAAACAATGATAAATTCAATAGTCAAACTGTTGTCTTGAAATATGCACTCAACCTGCAATTTGGTTTGTGGTCAAAGTGCTAAGAAAACCTCAGCTTCTATGCCAAAATTTGCGGACAGTTGAGATAGAAACATCCCCAAAAGATTGAAGTGAAATGATGCCCAAAAGGTGTTGGTAAACACTAGTCAAACTGCAGTCAACTCTATAATTTTGGCCTTGTAATTTTACTTATGAAATGCGTCCTTCTTGATCCACACATGTGAGAGAGAAGAATTCCCAATGTAGTACGAACCAATGTGAGAAGGAGAGAGAGAATGTGAGATTGATGAATATGCCAAATGAGGTGAGAGGTTACTTATATTAATACAATTCTTTTAGGGTGAAGAGTCACGTCCATTGGGCTTCATAAGCCTACATGTTGATGTGGCTAACCTGAACTATTTGCACATGTGTGGGCATAAATTCAAAAATGCACTTCCACTTGTCAAAATTAGATGATCTTTATATCAATTTTGGTCCTCTTAGAAAGAGAAATTTAATGAAATCATCATCTCCATCAAATGAGTTGTATCAAGGTGGAATTTGGCCCTAGTTTCAATTTTTAACAACACTTCATAGTGGCATGCCCTTCCATAATGGGCTTTAGAATGTACAAGTGTCTCCAGGCTCAAGAAGGAGGTTAATAAATGACCCAATTAGGTGGTTTCACCCTCTAAGGGAGTGAAAGGTCCATGGTACATCTCCCAGATGATAGGTATCATGTGAAATAGTGATGGAACGAAGTGGGGTAGCAACAAAGGATCTAGGCCACATACCATGGTACAACGATAACTATAATGAGGGAAGCCCACACTAGGGTGTATAGATGTAGGATGGAGTAATCGTGGTACATGTGTTACCCCAAAAACAATTTTCCACCCTTCTTCATATGTCTTCTTCCTTTCAATGATTTTTCTTTTATTTAACTCCTTCAGGCTCTAGGGAATGAGAGCGTGATGTGAATGATATAACAATGGATACCCCAGTAAGGCTGGGAAGTTCGTCACCCACCAGGGGTTGGTACAATCATGGGTTCCTTAATGATGCAGGGGGTTCACATAAGGGGCCCTAATAACCCAAGTGATTACCATAATGATAGGGGTAGAGCTAATGTTTGTCTTTTTCCCACATGCTAAATTTTTATGTCTTGACCATCTTTTGCATTTTATGGTACATTTCCTATTGTACGTGGCCAAATTATTATTTTAACTTTATTTTATCTACATCAACCTTCAAGACATCGTTCCAGGCCCGACCCAAAGTGTGGACAAGGGGAAGGGAGGCTAACTCCTTATGGACCCAATGGAAAAATGTGGGCTCGAATGAGAAACATGTGAAAAGGAGTTATAATGAGTGGAGGGAAGTAATGCATGTGATTTCAGGGAGTGGGACCACACAACCAAAATATGGGTTTCCCATGTAGTGCTACTCTTAAAGTTAGTAGCCAATAGAGGACATGCCACGAGACTAGGATACAAGGTTAACCACCAAGTTGGACAAGGTGACAAGAGTACTGAACAATCCCATTATTTTTGCTGAATTATCCCCACTAATCCACGCCCAGAAGCGTTCATGAAATTACCCAACTTCACAATGAAAGGCATAGCTTAAGGGTTGGAAAGGCCACCTTCAAAAATTCGATCATAAAAAATGGGCGAGGGCACTTGCTTGGCTTAGGTGGTGAAGATGTTGGCACATCAAGATATTTGGTGACTACAAGGGGTTGCTGGATGAAGACAATCTAGGAGAAAATTTTCTCCTATGGGTGTCACCCACTAAATTATTCTACCAATTCATTAACAATTTAGTTATGGATACCAATTGAATCAATAAGTGCCATAGCCTTTTTCTTCTTAATGTATCCTGCAATCTTAAGGGTTTGTGATGATGACAATTCAAAATATTTTTATTTCTCTTTTAAGTTCGTAAGTTCTTCATCATACACTATGAAATTTCCTTCATTTCCTCTTCATAATTATGATCTAAGGTGAACAATTTTTTTCTTGACACTTTATGCCCTTTTGATGCTTTGTTGTTACAACCAAAGCACATTCCTTTTATTCTTCTTTCCCCAATTTCCTTTGTGATATTCAAGTAGGTTGAGGTAGGGTTGTCTTATGAAGCCCAAAATATTCTCTGCTTCTTGCATGTGTTCTAGTGGTAGACTTGTGTGTAGCCCTATTATTGGCTTGAATATGACAAACAAATTCCATAGCTTCCATAATATTCTCAGGATGTTTTATGAAAATCTCTTGTTTATTTTCTTCTTTAATCCACCCATGTAAGCTTCTAACATATGTTCATCACTTATATTATCCACCCTTGTGGTCAATACCTGAAATTTTGAATTATTATCTTCAAAAGATCACCTAAGTGCTTGCTTGTTGTTAATTGATTAAATTAGGTTTTTTCCCAAACTTTTCGATTGTGCCTTTATGTTTCTTATAAATAAACCCCAAGCATAATGATAAGAATGGGGCTTCCTTTTAACTACCCATTGATACCATTCATAATGTTTTCTCTCAAAGTGAAATTTTTCTAAGGAAATGCTTTGCTTATTATCCATAATATTATCCAATTCACAATATTGCTTACTTTGGTTCACCCATGTAAGTACCTTAATTCCATTAAACTTTTTTAATTCAACCTTGGGAAAGTTGATACTATTAAGGAACCATCCATAAATATCTTTAGTATTGGACTTAAATCCACCTAACAAATTCTTATTAGTTTAAAGTGGATACTACCTTTATTTTTATGAGTTCCTTTAGTCACATTATTAATTTTAGGCAACCTCTCATCTAGAGATTTTATAATATATTTTTTCCCATATGTTCCAACTGTCCATACATCTTTTATTGTTCCATTTTTTCCCCATCAATTCTTTATTTTCATCCATCTTCTATTTCATATCTCCTTTAATTACCTTTGTCACATGTGGAAAACAAACCCTTTTCAACAAAATATCTTCCATTCCTTAAATTTGTCCTCAAATATGGATGATTGGTTATCCATTTCTTCATTTTCTCCATGATTCATGGTTGAGATTCTTGGATGTTTAATTGGTGTAGTATCTTTTGGAACACCTTTAGTCATGCGAGAAAATAGTGATAGTACTCCCATTTTTCTCTTTATTGAAACTTTTGAATTGCCAAAAATAGATCTTGTAAACAAAATTTATGTGCATTGTAAGTTACATACCTGTCAAACCATTTAATTTTGGATATTGTTAGGATGGTCAAGCTTTGTCCTGATATATATTTTAATTTTGAGCCCATTTGAGTATGAAATTATGTCTTGTAGTACTTATAAAGATCTTCTTAAATTCTCAAAATGTTCACAACATGAAAACACAACGAGAATTCCTAGAAGTTTCACTACAGACTAATTTGAAGCTTAGTAAAAAACCATAACTTCCACAAGATATATCTCATAAAAGTATAATGATTCAAAGTTTGAAAAAAAAATCATAGATATCTCAATATGTCTCAAGTTTTTGAAAACTTGTTTAAAAAAGTTATTACAAAAATTACAAAATAGCTTGTTTAAAATTGATTTCAGGATTAGTCATAAGATGTATCTCATAAAGTGAAATGATTCAAAATCTAAAAATTGATGATTCAAAATATAATTTTTTCCACTTGTAATTCATTGTCTCCTTAAGATTCTAAAAATTCCATGAAAAAAATTATAAAAAAATTCCAATATAGCCTATTTAAAATTGATTTCGGGACTATTCACAAGCCATAACTTCCATAAATCATATCTTAGAAAGTATAATGATTCAGAACTTGAAATTTTTACCACATGTACTTTGATTTTTCTCCTTTCTATGCTAAACATTTTACAACCCTTAGAAAATTATAGAGAAAACAAAAATACTTCTCATTTGAGACTAATTTTGAGATTGGTCACAAATCCTAACTTTCATAGGTTATACCTCAAAAATTATGATGAATAATAACCTAAAATTTTTACCACTTGTACATCACTATTTTGACTTAGTCTCCTAAAAACTTCACTATATGTAACTTCCTAGAGAAATTTCATAGTGAAAATTCCAATATATCTTTTATTAAATGAGTAAAAATCTAGGATCATATATCACTGTTCATACCAAATCTTATGAACCAAAATCCAGAATCTGTATAAGGATATACAAAATGAGAAGTGTTATTCCCTGATGATGATGAACATTCAATGAATAACAATGATCTTCTAGAAGGGAACCTCAGTTTACAATATATCCGGTGCACAAGTCAAGATGCCTACACAAATGAATATCCTTTAATATAAAAAGGTGATAAAGTGAGTATGATATAACCAACTACCACTAAGCTGACCTATCCATAACTAATAGATTAATAATGAATGATTTTTAAGGCCTTAACATAAGGGACTTAGAGGCATTAACATAAATAAGTACTTCCTCCATTGCAAATTTTTATATATTCACAACCAAACATGCAAGAAAATAAATCTAGTAATTGTAGCATTCAATAAACTTTACTAACTAAATTACAATAATTCATCAATCATTGATCATCACGATTAAATTATTAGAAATTAATCAAATAAAGTGTTATAAACATGGTAGGAACCAAGTAAGAAAATAATTTTGGCACATCTAATCCCCAAGTAACATCCTCAACTAACTTTGGATCATCCTTTCTCCCCATCATACTTCCATCTTCCACATCCTATCATTTTTCTCTACCACAATATATTGGATCTTCAACTATATTGATCTAATTTGAATTATGACATATATCTGTTAGTGGTTTTAATTACATTGACCCAACTTTAGCATGCAACTAGTAGTTTCCATCACACATCTACGGGAGTGTTGTTTGATAACTTTCTCACAAATCCAAGTTTCAAAAGAAAAATTGTGGGAAATATATCTACCCCTCATGATAAAACTAGGGACATTGCCCTATTATTGACCTTACTCTTTCATTGTTGTTATTCTTAGAGCTTTGGCATTGAGTAACCAATTTAAGCAATGATGCTTCCCATAGAGCCTACACTTTCCCATGTATCATAACATTTTTTTCCACCAATTAAATCACAAAATAATGCTTCATAGCACACCATTACTCTTTTGATGTCCATGACATCAGTGTTACATCAGTGCCATAGTTATTTAGCTATCTCTTAGCCAGTTAACCTTTAGGTTATCCCACCAAAACACATCATCATGCGTAACTATATGACTACTTTCATGCTATTACCAATATTACATATTGACATTTAAAATAAGTGCGTGTGTTTATTTACCATGTGCTTCACAGCTATAATTCCTTTAGAATATAAATCAAACTAGTATCCACATTCCAAGATTTCATTTTAATTTTTATATGCTTAAGAAAATCATCGAATTATCTTCATTAATAACATACTAGTAAAACTCATATATTAATTTCCACTTATATGTAAGCTCACATGTCATCATAATATAGTTATATTAGTCTAGCTAAATTCAACATATATTAAGAAAATGAAAAGCAATATAGGTCATGGTCACATTTAGTTGTTTAAAAGCCAAATTGTGTGGTGCACATACTCAATTAAGTATGAGGCCATGTTTTTTAATAAGTCTTGTTAGATAGTTGGTATGTGGCTATTGAATCTAAAAGGATTGGTTTTATTAAATAAAACCACTTGGATGGTATGTACTCATTAATGACGAGATCACAAAAGAAATAGTTAGGGGTTCTTAGTAATAAACTATTTATAAATGTGTCAAGTATTTTTATAAATTAAATTTCCGTTTATTTGGAGCAGTTCCCTCAAAAGGTTTATGAGCTTCATTATCTTTATAAATTCATAAATATAAGGGTTGACTATGTCTGAAACACTTACCATTTCAATTACTAAAGGACACTAAAAGTGGAAGTCATTTTTTTTTCAAAATAGTAACCACTCTACATGCAAAATTCATGGATAAGGAATTAGAGAATATCATAAATACTTGACTTTTAAATTTGAGAAAGCCACCCACCACTCAAAAGCTGTCCATTTGTGTTAGTACAACAAGGAGATGATAATCCTAAAATGTTAAAATAATATGACAATTCTATTATAGATACCATCTTGGACACTATGTAACTACTTGTATAAATGTGATGCTAAGCATAATTTAGGATTCATCCAATGGACTCAAAGGGTTCAATAACCGTTGAGGAAAACTCAAATCTCCATGAATGAAATAATTTAAACACTCCATCTCATTTTTATTTATTTTTATGTTCATTTTGAGGAAAACTCCAAATTCCAAGGTAACAATTTAAAATAATTTCATCTCATTTTTATTTTGTTTCTAGTTTACCTTCAGGGTTCATTCCTTCCATGTTATTATGGCAGGTCAAGTTGCAATTTTTTCACTTAAAAGACCATTTTAGTTTCTGTTTTGAATATAACCGGATTAAATAAATTTTTTCCTTTTAAACAATAGGATTGCCAAACAATAAATCATTAAAATTCAACTTAGCTTCACATAACTTATTCTTATTTCTAGAAGACAGGGATTGCCAAAAACAAATCAAAATTCAACTGAGCCATACAATCATTCTATTTCCTTTTAAAGCATAGGTTACCTTTTATAGAAACACTAATCAATAAAATAAATGAACAATTCTAAAAATGAGACGGAGTTTCCGTTGCCGGACTTCAACCCTAAAACAAATGAACAACTTCTGTATAAAAGTGAGACGGACTATCAGGGACAAAATTTCCGTTGCCGGGACTTGAACCCGGGTCTCTCGGGTGAGAGCCGAGTATCCTAACCAACTAGACTACAACGGAGCTGTTAAGGGATTTAATTGAACTCTTTATTATTTATTCAAAAGCGCACAAGCGTCTGTTTAATACAAAGACAAAACACTGAAAGAAATCGTTCTGAATAATGAATATGATATCATATCATCCATTAATTGGTTTAGAATTTGGTGCTGTTCCACAGGCCACTTGAACGAAAAGAGTATTATATATAATGCACAGGCACAGCTGGCTAAGTCGTGGCCGCTGAAAGCTGATAGGCAGCGGTAGCTGTTTGATCGAACTGCAAATTAATGAAAGTTTTATAAGATAAGAACACTTTACTTATTAACTTTAAACTATTGGTTGGTAATTTTGTAATTTTATTTGGTAAATATTAAAAAGTAAATATGGATTTAGAGATATAAGGGAGTTAATATTTGAAATGTTATAAATTGATGTAAAGGAGATGGACTAAAATATTTAATTATTTTTAATTTATGGTCATTAGATCAATTCTATTTTTAATTTATGATCATTAGATCACTCAGGATCTACTATGTATCTAGGGGATCAGATGTCTTTGCATCTTAAGATGTTGCATTTTAACAAATTTGATCTCTCTTGGTTCTTGGCAGATCCAAAGTTTAAATGGATCTAGACTGGTTTAATTCCCCTTTTTATATATGCTATATTCTACATTAATATCATGGGCAATATCATGGGTTCTCATAAACTTGGAGCTCAAAATCCACTGATAACTTGATCAAGTCAAGCTTGTAGAAATTATACAAACAATATGTATGCCAATGGATTCAATCCGATCATGCAATATGCTAAAGCAAGATATTGAATACTTCTACAAATTAATTTGCGGAAAATAAACACGCTCACACAATCACATCAAGTAAAAGAAAGAAGCAAATCAATCCACAACACAGATATTTTTCTTGGGGAAAGCTTGCTGCTCAAAATCCCTATATCTTCTATTGTATATTCAACCAAGGAATCATGAAACAATACAATGCACTCTTCTCACAAGTTTGTTGCACACTACCAACTGTCTCACACTGATCCGGACAAAATCGACCAACACTTAGCTAATTTCCCGCCTTTGCCTTGCTTGCATAATTTCTATAGAATTAAATCCCTATTATTTAGGAATTTTAGCCTTCCAAAACTGCATAATTCTCATGGGCAATCCTATGGGTGTATTACTGCATGTGGGCAGTTTACTAATAATACAACTAATAGTTAACATCCCTTTAACCTCTGTCTCAACTGGGTCTTCATCGGAACTGACATGCATGCAGCTATTAATAGTAAATCATAAGTTACTTGAAATATCATTGCATGTGAATTAAATCTGATTTAATTCACTTGACTTCTCACTAGTGCAACAATAAGTTACAACTAGTTAAACTGATTTTAACTCAATTAATTGAGTTAGCTGATTTCTCATGCATTAAACTAATACCATAACTGCAACTTGGACTCTAAAACAAATAGAATCACTCTACATGCCTCACCAACCAACCTCAACTCGAATTTCATGAGCTAACTGAGTTTATCACACTCAGTTAATTATTAAAAGTGATTATGAGATAAAATTATAATTTATTGTCCAATTTAATTAAGGGAAAATTAAATTAGACACACATTTCTTGTTGACTTCTCAACAAAGCTTACCTTAACTACCCAACAAAAACTAATAAAAGAAAATAATAACTTAGAATTTTTATTTTAACATAGACTTAATTTTATTTTTATTTCAAGTTTACCTTAACTACCCAACAAAAATTGATTAAAAAAATAAAGTAGAATTTTTATGTTAACATAGGGTTATTTTTCTTTTTATTTTATATTATTTTGACTTAGTCAAAATGTTTACAAGACATGACGTTACAATATCTCTTACATACTGGTTTGGAGAGCGCCTCTTCGCCCAATAAAGATTTGGATTAAAAGAAAGATTAATTTGCCAACTTTCAATAGGAAGGATGCCTATAATTATAATTATTCCTTTTCTCTTTCCTTTACCCTAAAATAAAATTGAATTGAATTGCAACCACAAACAAAACCAACTTCCTTCATCCTTAGTAGTAGCCACATTTTACCTTCTTTGTCATTAGCCTAGTCTGTCCTCTTCTATATAACCATGAAGCTAAGGATTTTTTATTTTCCCTCATTTTCTATTCAATAGTAACAATATATATTAAAGTCATGGAGAATTGAATTTCCAACCTATCTATATTCTTATACTTAAATTTTAGTTAGGGATTTTCATTTAAAGTTATAGAATAAACTAGCATACCCCTAAGTGAGGGAAAACCAACTTTGAAGTGAATCATGATGGTTATGTTATTCAAATTGAGAGAATGTTTTTTGGATGAAAGATGAAAACTTCAAAAAGTCTTCTAGAAGAGGTGAACATAACGGGATGCATGCCAAGAGAATGTGGTGTAGGAGATTCTAAAATAACCATTCATTGTAAATTTCCCATAATTGGTGTTTCTATTCTTCCTAAGACTATTGGAATATGAGGAAATGGAAGGTAAGTATTATTTATTAAGATATTTTTGAGGGGTCACTAGTGCAATTCAATTAGAGGTTAGAAATCATTCATTTATATAACAACCATAGTTCAAAACCCACAAAAAGGTCATTACCTCAATAATTTGTAGTGGTAATGATTCATTAACTCCCAATAGAAAGATCTCAAACATGGAATTTTAGTCATAATGCATAAGAAATTCACCCTTAGAAGGTTGAATGAAAACCTTCCAATTGAGATGACCCACCTAATGTTCACTTGTGAACCTTTGACATAACATTTATTTTCATGGGATACTAAAAAATAAATGCATTCCCTTAGAAGAAATTGTACTCCTTGTAGAGACAAAAAGGGTTGTACAATTAACTATCTAGATAGTGAAAAACATCAATTAGTAGAACTCAATAGTTAATGAGTCAAGGGGTAATTGTTGACTTAACTCATTTTTATGGACTAAACTCCACAAATTCAATTTTACCAAGTCACTGTGTTCATATAGGGCATTTTAGTTGATGCTTGAAACATTTTACAATAAAGTAAAATTTATTTATATTAAACTAGAATTTGGTAGTTATCCTAACAATCTATATTTTGTCTGAAGAAGGTTGTCAATATAATGGCCATGGCGAGTTCACATATGGCATACCAATAGTTTACATATACACATGTTTGAATCAAATTAGGTTAATGGATTTTAAATGAACTTTCAAAGAAAGGTCAACAAATTTTAGTTGGTCGACAAATTTTAGTTGTTGAATTTACGACTCTTACAATATGTTTAGGGTTTAGTACAACTCTTACAATATATTTAGGGTTTACCAAAAAGAATTTACATCTTTTATTTTTGACATTCAAGATATTTAAAGATGATGGCAGTTGCAAAATTGCAAAGGATGAAGCATTTATCAATAAGTTGTATGTAACATTTCTTCCACATCAAAGGATGAAAATCAAACAAACTTGGTAGCCACAAGGTTTGAGTTAGAAACTAAAAAATAGATTGCTTTGCATAAAGGAATGGGGATTTCATATATATCTTTGAGCCTTGATGCTCAATAAAAAATGCAATGTTTTAGATATATTTTCTTTAAAGGATAAACACCTAAAAAAAATATTTATCTAAGAGTAAAACAATAACATGACAATTGCATTTACCAAGCTTAGGAGCTTATCAACTAGGTAGACAAAACAAGGTGTAAAATGCTAAACCTAATAAAAGTAAAGTTATGTACATAACACAAAATACAATAATAAACACTCTCATGCACACAACATATAGCCCCATCAAGAAATTATTATTTATGGAAATTACTCTCATATTTAGAAATCAATTGTCTAAAAAGAAAAAACAAAAGCTTAGAAACTTTAAAAGATAAACTTTATCCAAACCAGGCCTTTTAATGCAACATTTTTGTTGATGTTGAAAGAATTTTGCAATAAAATAATGTTTATTTGTGTGAAACTATAATTTTGTAGTTCTCCATGAAATTTATGTTATGTGTGGAGAGAGAAGAAAGAAAAGATTGCTTTGCAAGAAGGAAAAATGATTTTTGTGTAGACTTATGTTACCAGGTTCATTGAACTTGAACCTTGAAGTTCGAAGTTCAACAAACATCAAAAACAAATTCAAGCTTTATTGGTTTAATTTAGGTTCACTCTATTTAGTGCAATCCATGAAATGTGTCCCTTTGGACTTCCATATAATAGTTAAATATTACCTTTGTGATCTATCTAGTTGATTCACTGGATTCAATATGTGAATTCAAAAATCTAGAGTGTATGAAACCTACATAACTTAATAGAATTTTCGTCTTATAAATCTGAATCAAAATTAACCCTCACTCTAACCATCTAACCATATAATTAAATCAATAACTTAATTTTTTGGATTGATTTTTTTACAAAGTAAAAATTCAAAGAAAAATATTTATCAAAAATAAAACAATAATACAACTATTACATACATTGAGTCAAAATCATTATAAACAGAAAAGAAACTAAAAATAAAAATAAAACATAATACAATAGTAAAAAATAAAACAAAAATAATATTTTGTATTTGTGAAAATTTATCAAAATTGATGACCAAATAGCAATATCCATAACAACACCAATTTCGCATATAACTATTGTATAACTCAATTAAGAATTCCTTCACCACTTTATTACCTTTTTAAGAATAGAAACTAGATTCTTCATCCCACTAAATTAAAATTATATCGTTTACTAATTTACTTTAATATCCAATAAATAACTAATTAGAACCATTTTATCATCCTATTAAATATATATTTAATTAAAAAATACTTTATTTTATTAATTAAATTAGTATTTAAAAAAATAAAATTAATTGATTAAAATTAAATTATTAATAGTTAATGTCTTGAGACATATATTGTGAGCCCCGTACAATGAAAGGGGTGAGCCCCATACCATGAAAGGGGAAGACCAAATGGCCATAACTAATTTTTAAATTTATAGGCTTATACGTTAGTGAATGAAAATTGTAGTGCAAAGTTAATTTTCTAATGGTTATAAAACTATATTATTTATCGAAAATGATATTATAAAACTATATTATTTATTGAAAAATGATATGTTCTTATTTTTATTTTACATAGATTAAATTATTTTCTTTAAAAAAATTGCAATTTTTTCTTTAAAATTTTCCATTGCTATTCACAATATAGGTATTTATCAAATTTCTATATATTCATATATTTATAGTGATTTGATGTCACGATTTTTTGGTAACATTTATTCACGAAGAGGAGTTTTATAATACAAGTTGGGGAAGAGCACAAAGTAAAACAAATAATTTACATTAAAAAAAATGCTTTCTAAGTATATATTGTACTAGTTAAAATGCAATTTAATTGTAAAATATGAAGAAAAAAATTCATGGGATCAATCTAGATCTATAAAATTTAGTGTATCATGTAATGAAATTTAATTATACTAAGTCACAAATTAGTAGCATAATTTTTTTTTAATAGAAAATAAGGAATATAGGCATACCGCATAAAACAAGTCTAACAAGTCCTATACACTGGAGAATACATAAAATATAATGATTGTGGAAATATAGCTCACAGCAATCACATATTACATTAGAGAAGTGTTACTTGCTTATAAAATTCTTACGTACAATTCTTACCTGAATTCAACTATGTGACATTTTGTCCGCTCTTTAGATATATGACACATATTTCGAAGAATAGTAGTTTATAGAAAATTGAGAGAGCATAATGAACTTTTATTTGGAGTAAAACACATTCAAAGATAGAGAAAACTATTAGGTTATTCACCTCCTCCTAGGTAATCTTTACAAAATTAGTCTTCTCCTTGTTCTGAAGGGTACAAGTTACAAAATAGTTTTCTATCTATTCATAATTTTAGTATACAAATTTGTTTTTTTGCATGATATGAACGAGACAAATAAAACATGGTTATTGTGAAAATAACCCACCCAAAATATATCTCCAACATTCATTTTATGTCGCCACCAAAATAAGTCAAACCAAAATGTAGAAAAAATAAACTTGATGTGCAAGGATATTGGAATTCTTTACATAAATGAAAAAAAAATCTTCATTATTTGCTTTGCAGGTCTTGAAATATGGACTTAATCATAAATAATTTATAGTAATTGGTCACCATTTGCAATAACGAAAATAAAGGCATCAAATGATTTAGCGGAGCAGTGTTCAAGGGATTTAAATTTAGGTCATGATTATAGACTAAATGTAGGAACTAAATCTTTCAGAGTTTCAAATTAATCTCCATAGAATTATTGGCCATGATAGTCTATAAAATGAGGAAACATTAGATAATGCTAAACCCATATAAAACAAAATTAACCCCATTAATGAGGCCAATGAAGTCATTAATTGCATCACTGATCCAGACACGGCCCATTTAGTTGGGATTTGCTTTACATCTACTTTCTTTAGTTTTGAAGGTGAGTTCTATGAGCAAACATGTGGTGTTGCCATGGGTTCTCCACTTTCCCCGATTGTTGCTAATATATTTTTGGAGGACTTTGAATCCAAGGCTCTTTCCTCTACTATGTACCATCCAAATTTTTGGAAAAGGTTTTTAGATGATACTTGTGTCGTCTGGCCTCATGGTAAGGAAGAGTTGGATCATTTCTTCGTTCATCTTAATAGTCAATATTGCTCCATAAAATTCACCATGGATTATGAGGTGGATGGTATCCTTCCTTTCCTTGATGTTCCTATCTCTAGAAAGGACGATGGTTCTTTCTCCCATCAAGTTTTTCGAAAGAAAACCCATACTGAGCAATATCTTCACGCTGGTTCACATCATTTCCCTGCTCAAAAAATTAGGTGTCCTCAATACCTTAGCCACCGGGGCATTGAGAATCTCTGATGAGTCTCAATTTGAGGGAGAAAAGACCCATCTCCTTAGTGTCTTTTATAAAAATGGTTATAGTAAGTCACAAGGCCTTAAGACTTTTCTTAAAGCAGAAAGAGGTCTCTTAGTTAAAAATAAAAATAAAAATGAACCTAATCAGTGGTCTTGCAATGTAAGGCTTCCTTTCATTCAGGGAACCACTGATAGGATTTCTAGGATCCTTAAGAAGCATAAGGTTTCTTCTTCCTTCAAGCCCCTTAGCACGATTCACAACTCTCTTAAATCGGTTAAAGATCCAGTAAACCGTAGGGATGGAAAAGGTGTCTACATTATTCCTTGTTCTTGTGGGACACCTTAAATTGGTGAAACTGGTCAGTCTATTAACCAAAGGATCTGTGAACATGCCGCTAACATTAAGCATGGAAGATCTTGCACCTCCACCCTAGCTGAGCATGTGGAAAAGACTAACCATCATATCTGCATCGAAGAGGCTAAGGTAATAGCTAGGATTGACCATTTCCATCATTGTAAGTTAAGAGAGACCATAGAAATCGAAAAAAAGGCCCGTAAATCTCAATAGAGATGACGACTGGAATATAAGTAGGTGTTGGATCCCTGCCCTATATTCTTAATGGTTTGTTTTTTCCACCCCCCCCTTTTTTTTAGACCTCCAGAGAAAGGAGAATAATAGGAATATAAATTTAAATATAGATAAATAAATAAATATAATATAATATAATAGGTAATAAAGAATTAAATAATAAAGAAATAAATAATAATAATACTAATAACAGTGATAATAATAATTAACTAAATAAAATAAAATAAAAAGATATATATATATATATATTTTATTAAATAATTAAATTAATTAAATAGAACTAGTCATTATTAAATTTTCAAAGTCAAACTAGTCGTTATCCTAACGACTAGTTTAGCCATTTCTGCATCTATTTAAACTCAACGTCCAAATCTAATCTCTCACCTAGTCCTGATGATGAACCACACTGGTTGGTTTGAAACATGTGGACAACATTCATTTGAATGTGATTATTACTGAAATAATTCTACATAATTTTACTATGGATCATAGAAGCCAAAATTCTATAAAAAATTATTTATATTTTCTTTCCTTAAATCATGTTTTTATAAATGCAATTTCCAACACAATTATTGTTTAGAAGTCAAAGTTTGGCTAGTTGGTTTTGGGTTATTTTAGCAACAATGAAGAACGTGTAGCCACGTTTTTGATAACATCCATAACACCATAATAGTGAAATCAAAATTAAAAATATTCTTGACCTAATGAAGACCACAGGAAATTTTTAGTAAAGAACATTGCCATTAGATTATTCAATAGTTTCTTTTTCTTATAAAGTTTGAGATTCCATTTTCACATCTAGATTCAAAAGCTATTCATAGTATCCCCAATTGTTTTCAACTATCATAGGGGATTTATAATAAGAAAATTCTCCCATAACTTGCTTATCAACATGTCTATCAAATGCAATAACTTGATGGATGCTCATAGATTTTTTAACAAAATGCCAAAATGAGATATATGCTGATGGAATTTGGTGATTGCATCTTATGCCTTCCATGGGATTGCTTAGGGGATAGTGGATCCCTTCTATAAAATGGAGAGAACAAACACCCAACCTAATGAGTTCATATTTTCTAGTGTTATCTCAACAATTGTGAATATGAGAGCGATAGAATAGGGCATGAATATCCATCTAGAGATAATTAGTTGTGGATTTCAATTTGATGTTGTTGTGATGAATTCTATGATATATTTGTATACAAAAAGTGGGAATCTAGAGATTGTACATACACTATTTGATCTAATACCTTAATGAGATGATGTTTTTCTAGATATTTATGATTGCAAGGTTTGTGCTATAACACTTGTTTTTAAATCCTAAGTTTTGTATTATGTAACTAAGACTAATACTGATAGAATGACCAACATGCATACTTTGACATAGTTCATTTCATGTAAATATTAACTCGTATTTAAATAAGAAAGCAACTAACATGGATCTCGATGCCTAAGAAGAAAGCTTTATGAGGGATTTGAGAAGTTTCTGATCTTACCCAAATTAAATTTCCAAATATCTAGTTTGGAATTTGAACCACCCAACTACAAACAATTATTAGAAGAATGGGGGGTGTGGTACCAAATTTCTCTAGGAATATGGGCTACATATCCATTCTAGGGACTTCTGGTTGATTATTCAGCTTTAGGAGGAACTACGAATTCTCATGTTGGGAAATGTGCATGTGGGGGTATGAGAGAGAGAGAGAGAGAGAGAGCATCCAAGGAATGTGAGAGTGGTTTAAGGAGGCTAGAGATGTGCGTTAGGGAACTAATGGAATCCATGAGCAGAAATTGAGCCACACATGAGGATCTAATTGTCACTCTGGAAATAGGGTGAAAAATAACACATTGATTTAGATAAGACTTGTATGGTGTTATGATTTTAGTTAAATTGGTCAAGGAAATCAATGAGGAATCCTTCAATCTAAGTTAGAGGGCTAGGAGGAAATTATGAATGGTTTGTTTTATTCAAGCATGTAATGCATTGAGAAAATATGAAGCATTGAGAGAATACCGGATTAGTGAAGGGTTTCCTTTTGTGTTATGCAGGCCCATGGTGGCCATACTATGAGTGTTAACAAGCCCTATCTGTGGTTGAGAGGTAGAATATTGATTCATGTATGTGAAGGAGAGTCGCCTTCATGTCCAACACCCTGATTTGAAATCTATAGAACCTTGAGAGAAGCTTCCTCTTAAGGCATCAAATCTAGCTCGAGGGTGGCTAGCCACAATAAATATGCAATGTAGTTGTGGATATGGTTGGGTGGAGAGTTGCTCTCCATTATTTGGTTCCAATAAAGTTTAGATGAAGTAATCAAAAACACTGAAACAACATCTAAACTATGACTGAATAGAAACAAGAGCTTGATGATGACTTTTTAAACAAATGACACAAACTAGACTTTGAGAAATGATAACTTAAATATGCAAATTTTCTAACTAGACAATCAGACACTAATCATGATTCTATTCTAAACTCATCTATTTATGACTAATTTCTAGTTCTATTCTGCAATTTCAATTGAAGGTCAGAGTCTATTCTTCAAGAGTTATTGGTTTCTTTTCAGGGTAGTTCTGTTGAGGAAAAGCTCTGTTTATAGTGAGGAATTTGCAGAGATATTTCAGTCCTTGTAATGATGTTATCTTCTGTTCCTAAAGTTATGGATCACTGATAGTTTTCAGAACAAAAAGATATTTGTAAATAATGAAGGCTATCTTAGGAATCCTATCAACTAAAATGATCTACTGTGCAAAGGGTGACAGTGTGACTATGAGATATGAATGCAATGAATTGATTTAAACATGAGCTTAAGATGCTTCTAAACTAGAACAATGTTAAAACATAAGCCATCATCAAACTTTGAAATGAAGTAGCTGGACATGAATTAAATGCAAAATGAAACTCCGGAGCATTCTAATTAACATGCACTATCCTATGAAGTTACACAGTCAGTTTGTTCATCATGAGGGATATTTTGGAAGAGTTCCTTCTTGTGGAAGAGGTAGAACAATTTTGATTGTGGACTTGTATGCAATTGAAAGCAATGAACTGAAAGCAAATGAAACTAAGTTGTCACATCACAGTCATATCTTGAACTTCTTAAGGATGTCTTGGAAGAATTTCTTCTTATGGAAGAGTGATTAGGACAAGTGCAACTATGATAGTGAAGACTAAAAACTACAACTAATTCCTATGACACTATAGCTATTCATCATTCATTGTTAAGATTTATTGGAAAAATGTCTTCTTGTGAAAGAACTATGATGAATATAACTACAGTCTCTAGTTAATAACAGATACAACTCCTATCCTACAGTACCATAGTCATTAAACATTCATTGTTTTGATTTATTGGCAAAGTGTCTTCTTGTGGAAGAACTGGAACGAATTATGGCTACAGTATCTAGCTAAAACAAATACAAATCCTATCCTACAGTACCATAGTCATTAAACATTCATCGTTTTGATTTATTGGCAAAGTGTCTTCTTGTGGAAGAACTGGAACGAATTATGGCTACAGTAGCTAGCTAAAACAAATACAAATCTAACTGATATCCTACAATACCATAGTCATCAATCATTCATCATTTTGGTCTGTTGGAAGAATTTCTTCTTATGGAAGAACTGGAACGAATACGACCACAGTATATAAAACACCGCAACTACTAATTCAATATGCAAAACGTAAAGACAGCTAGGAAAAACTTATCTAGTTTACGCTAAGGAAATCCGTTCAAGGGGCAGGGGCCCTCTACCACTTGACGGCATTCGACTTCACAATTAAATCACGCCTTCAAGATAATTTTGTCTGCTCCATTAACAATGCAATAGTCTTAACGTAATGTTCTGTGTCTTAAAATACGTAACACAGAGTTTACACCAAAATCTAGCAGCAAATCTACACAAAATTTCTAACTAAGCTCTCGGCCTATTCAAGAGTTTTTAAAGTAAATGCAAGTAACAATAATTAAAATAATTTAGGAATGATGTCTTCCTAATCCAAATCATCTTAGGAGTCTTTAAGGTGGCTGCGTAAAAGAGAAAAGACACCTGGACTATAACAGTCCTAGTAGGAGTCTTCTTTCACAAAATGTGTTCCCACGTGCATAACCGTACACAAACTTCATTTCCTCTTCCATGACGAGCAACACACCATGTAGGCACGACGTGGATCATGCCCATATGCGTTTTTCCTCAAGAGGCCACCTGGAACATGCTCAAACATAAAGGTAGCTGCAGAATCGCCGGTTAGCTACAGAATGCCTGCATTTTGCAGCTAGTTCCGGTCAAAATGCTTAACAATGGCAACAATCACAAAATTCAACAAGTCAGTTATGTAAACCATTCTAGAAGTAATTTTAACTATTTTTATTGATCAATTGGGTTTAAAATGGAAATGGACAAGGGAAAAATGAGGTAAAATGAGGTGAAGGAAAACACAAATTTGAGGCTCAACATACCCCCACTGCTGTCTCTTTGCATGTCCTCATGCAAATTATCCTATGAATTCTGAGGCTTCTGCAAGGACATCTAATCCCCTTCTTTTCCTTTGTCTGAAAGCTAGAGGCCTTCTGGGTTTCCTGATCACAAGTTTGAACCTGAGGTTTGTGAGTGCCCTGATCAACTTTTTGTTCCTTGTCTTCATCTTCTCATTGGTCCTCTCCACTTTGTCTATATGCAGGGATAAGGTTGAGTTCATGTCGGTCTTGAGCTTGATTTGATCTTTGAGAATTTCATTCTCATTTTTAATGTGTCTATTCAACAATTCCAACTCATACCTATCCCTCCTCAATATATCAATTTCAGTTAGTGGAGGACTGGGGGTTCTCTCTTCTCTTTCTGAAGCTGTTCTCTCTAAAGTTTCCACATAATCATAGATTTCCTGTTGAGCAGGATCAATCTCAGGGGTGCCTTCATAAAAATATTCATCATCATACTCTTCCATAGATGTTTCTTCATCTTCAATATTGATTACCCCTGTTGGTTTGATTGATGTTTTCTTTAGTTTTCCTTTTAATCTGTGGCTTCTCCTAAGTTGAGAGGAACCCTCCCCTTTTTCCATAACAGATTCCTTGATTTCCTTCTCTGCCTTGAGTTGACTCTTGATTCTAGTCAACTTCTCCAGAATGACTTCTTCACTGCTTTCTTGAACCGGTTGGTCAATTTTACCTGTTGGAGTCCTCCATCTCCTACTTCTCTTTGTGGCTTGTGGTTCAGGTGATAGTTATTTTGCTTCCTCAAAATGATTTCTTATTAAGAAATCACCCCATGTATCATTTGATTTAGATAGATGATGCTCAATTAAAATTTTTACTAACCCATGATGATACGGGGTTGTTTCCAAAAACTGAACTCTTCTCTGAACACAGGAAGCCATTTTCTTCAGACTTTGATACAAGAAATATGGTAAATTCAAATCTTCTCCTAGAAAATGCAACATTAGTCTCATATGGTAGACATAAAATGTCCCATACCTACCCTCACATGTAACAAATTTTTTGTAAAAGAAGTAGTATATTCCTCCATTTGCTCTTCAATGCTGTACTGGGAATTCCCTTCTTGAACACACTAACATCCATGTTTGGTGATTTTAGGATTTGTTTCCATGAGTCATTATGGAATTCCCTATTTTTAAACCATCATTCCCCAGCTCTGGATAATCCTGTAGCCTCTGCTATAAAAGCTTCATTAACAGTAAACTTAACATCTCCTATTTCAACCTCAGTGCCTTGGAATGATCTAGCAAACGTTTTGGTGACTTCCTTATGGCAACCATTAAACTTTTCCAAGAATTGGAGCCATCCTATTTTTTGTAGCATCTCCTTGCATTGTGGATAACCTTCTAAATATTTTGATCCTATAGGTTCAATCCTTACGATGAAACCCATGATTTTTCACTATCAATTAACACTCTTCTCTATCCACAAAACAATGGCTTTTACTTTCGGATTAAAATGGCTTCAATCTCTAAAAAAAAAAATGGCTTCAATTTTGGAAGAACATACCTTTTGAAATAGCTACAGTCTTAAAAATCTCTGGTTTGTATGCCTCTGTTTGGAAAATGCCTTCGAATCCTCGGACTGATGTACTTCTGTTGAACCTTGGAATGATATGGAAGCAATTTCAATTTTCGGGCTAATGTGTCTCTGATAGACAGTGGTAGATGATTCCAAATTTCTTTTTGTGCAATACCTCCGTCTCTGGTAACAGAAGACTTCAAACTTAATCACTGAAAAACGCTTCATTTTCTAGTAACACCAGACTTCAAACTCAACCTCTGTCTCTAGTAGCAAATGGTATGCTTCAAATTCAACACTACAGCCTCTCTGTCTCGGATAACAATAACTTCAAAACCAGTCACTACCACACCTCTGTCTTTGGTAATAACAGACTTCAAACTTCAATTACTACCATAACTCTGTTTTTGGTAGCAAAGTCTTCAATTTTAGCACCTCTGTCTTCTGGTAGCAACAGGCTTTAAACTCTTCACGGCCACAATTCTGTGTTGACAGTGCAATGTTCCAAACTTTGTTCTCAGTGATATGCTCTCTGTTCAGTGAGTTCTCACACCGTTATGCTTGCAATGTACCTCTTCTGTTCTGACCCTCATGATAATAATGCTTCTGCCTTCGGAATGTAACACTGGCTACGGAATGACGTTATGGCAAATGGTCACGGCAGAGAGTGGTGAAGTGAGGTGGAGGAATGCATTAATGATTTGAGGAGACAGCATAGGATTTACGACGGCAGGAAAAATCTTCATCATTAAAGAACTTGGTTAAGAGTCGTGGGAATTTCAAATGATTTGGCCGTTCCACCGCTCAAATGCTATTGGATAGAAAATTTGAATTGGAAGTTTTAATACAAAGTCTATAGAGGGTTTTGATCAATAAAATAATTAAAACAACTCTTTGAATAATTTCACAACTAAACTATGCTAAATTTTCATGAATTGCCATCGTAATTTAAATTTGTTACCTCTTCCCTTGATGTTTGTGTAGCCTTTGTCTTCTCTGCTCATCTTTGGAGGAATCTTTCACTATTTTCTTGATGTCTTTGATTCATGAATTCTCTGGATCACTTTGTTGTAACTCTGATGTCTGTTGGTTGATGTCTTCAGGATTTGTAGCTGTGAAAAACTATCGGGCTGCAGAAAGGCCGATCAGCTACAGAATGTACACTGAGCTGCAGAATGTCCCTGTAGAACACTTTTATTATGAAAATGAAATGTTTCTAGGAGATGGGTGAAATGTTTATGAAAATGGATGAAATGGATGATGGATTATGAAGTGGATAATGAAATAAGAATGGATTCAGTTCATGGAATGAAGGAACATAAGGGCTGTACTGCAATTCATGGCATATTTTTATTCTCTTGCAGCAAGATATCAAATTCTATGTTTTGACATGAGAATGAAGTGAATGGAAGATGGAGTGAAATGAATGGAATGGAATGGAGTGAAATGAATGAAATGGAATGGAGTGAGATGTGAATGATGGATGAGATGAAGTATGGATGGATAGTGAATGGAATGAGATGAAATGAATCATAAGTACTATGGCACTGAACTTATGATTTTTATAACAACTGCTTAGAAACAAAAATGGGAAAAGTTAGAGTGTCAGAGAAACTCTGATTTTCACCCTATCTTTCTGTATAAACATGCCAATCAGTGATTGGTTTTCATGTTTATACCTTTATTTTATTTTTTATTTTATTTTTTTTTTTTTTTTTTATTTTTTTTTTTTTTTTTAAGAGAAATGCTTCAGAGAATTTAATCAAGTTGATGAAGAAGAGAGACTCTTCTTCATTAACTTCACATCATTGTCTCCTTGGAACTTCTTGACAAACTCTTCTCTTGAGAGTGGCTTGTGGTATAGCTTCAATCTATGGCCATTCACAAGAAAAGTGACCTCTTCTTCATCTATAGTTCTGATTTTTACTGCCCCATTATCAAAAATTCGAACAATTTCATATGGCCCAAACCAATGTGTCTGAAATTTCCCTTGAAAATCCTTGAATTTTGAATCAAACAAGAGAGCCCAATCACCCTCTTTAAATTTCTTCTCTTTGATGTACTTGTCATGCCATCTAGCCCTTTGCTGTTGGACTAGACTCGTTTTCTGAACTGCATCTTGTCTGATCTCATCCAATTCATTAATTTGCTCCAGTCTATGCTTTTGTGCCTCCGTTAGATCAAGTCCTAGCTGAATTGCCATCTTGAATGTTTGGATTTGGAACTCTATAGGAAACAAAACTTGCTTTCCATAAACAAGCTCATAAGGAGTATGGCCTGTTGTGTTTCTCCATGTAGTTCTATAGGCCCACAAGGCTTCAGGAAGCCTATCTACCCAATCTCTTCTATGTAGATGAGCAGTCTTTGTTAGGATTCCTTCAATGACCTTATTAGTGGATTCCACTTGACCATTTGCTTGTGGATGATAAGGAGTAGATGTTCTATGTCTGATTTTGTAATTCTCCATCATTTGCTCCACTAGTCTTGATGTAAATTGAGCTCCTTGATCTGTAACAATTTCCCTTGGGACACCAAAACGAGTGAAAATATCCTCAAAAAGAAAAGTAACTACAGATGATTCATTAGCAACAAGTAATGGTTTAGCTTCTACCCACTTAGTAACATAATCAGTGCAAAATAATATGTATTTCTTTTGTCTAGATGGAGGACTAATAGGTCCTACAAAATCCAAGGCCCATTTTTCAAAAGGTTCAATGTGTACCTGAGGTTGCAATGGCGTCTCACCTGAAGGAGAAGGTTTCCCTACCCTTTGGCAACTGTCACACCTTTTGACATACTCCCTTGCATCTTTAAACAAAGATGGCCAATAATATCCTAAGTTAAGGATCTTATAGGCTGTCCTCTTATCTATAAAGTGTCCGCCACAAGGTTCATCATGACATGCCTTGAGAATTTCAGGCATCTCATCTTCACGAACACACCTTCTAATAATCAAATCTGGACCTGTCTTGTACAACTCATTAGCGACCCATGAATATCTTGCACTATCATTAATGATTTTTCTTTTATCCCTTGCATTCATAATTGAAGGAAATTTTTCTGAAACTAAATAATTAGCAATATCAGCAAACCATGGAGTTTGAGTAGAGATTGCAAAAAGATATTCATCGGGAAATTGATCTTCAACCGGAGTGTCATCTTTGATATTTTGGAGTCTAGATAGGAAATCAGCTACTGTGTTTTGTTTTCCAGGCCTATCTAGAATAGTAATGTTGAATTCTTGTAAGAGCAATAACCATCTTATAACTCTACCATTAGTGATTGATTTGTTCATTAAGTATCTAATTGCAGAATGATCAGTGTGAATAAAAGTTTCATAGCCTGTTATATAGTGTCTAAATTTGTTTATGGCATGAACAACAGCTAAAAACTCTTTTTCAGTTACAGTATAGTTTAACTCTGCAGGAGTCAAATTTTTATTGATATAATAGATGGCATAGGGAATTAAATATTTTTGTCCCAATACTGCTCCTAGAGCTGTATCGGAAGCATCTGTCGAGATATGAAAAGGTAACTTCCAGTTAGGTCCCCTTAATATAGGTGCTTCAGAAATTTTGGTTTTCAGGGTTTCAAAAGCTAACTGGCAATCAGAAGTCCACTTAAATTCACAACCTTTGGTGAGTAATTTGAAAAGAGGAGATGCTATTTTGGTGAAGTTTTCTATAAATCTCCGATAGTACCCCGTAAATCCTAGAAAACTTCTTACATCTCTTTGACAACTTGGAATGGATAGGTTAGAAATAACTTCAACTTTCGCTTCATCAACTCTAATCCCATCCTCTGAAATGTGGTGCCCTAAAACAATACCTTCAGTGAACATCATAAAACATTTTTCATGACTAAGAGAAAGGTTTGCTTCTTGACATCTTTTTAAGACCTTTTCCAAGTTTTCTAAAGCCTCTTCAAATGTATCCCCATAAACTGTAAAATCATCCATGTACACCTCTACACAGTCATGTAATAGATCAGAAAAAATTCCTAATACTGCCCTTTGGAATGTTGCAGGTGCATTGCACAATCCAAATGGCAATACTCGGTAGGCATAGGTACCCCAAGGACAAGTAAATGTGGTTTTATCTTGGTCTTCAGGTGCTACTTGGATTTGATTGTAACCACTAAATCCATCCAGGAATGAAAAGTACTTTTTACCTGCTAATGTATCTAATACTTGATCTATGAAAGGTAAGGGAAAATGGTCTTTAAGAGTAGCTTTATTCAGTTCTCGGTAGTCAACACACACCCTCCATTTTCCATTTTCTTAGGTACAATTACTAAAGGGGAAACCCACTGACTATCTGAAATAGGATAAATGAAGTTAACATTTAACAATTTTTGTAATTCTTCCTTGACAATTTCCCTAAGATTTGGATTCATCCGTCTTTGAGGCTGTCTGATTGGTTTGCAATTTGCCTCTATATAGATGTGATGAGTACAAGTCTTGGGACTTATCCCTTTCATGTCGGTGTATTCCCATGCATATGCAGAAGAATGTCTCTGTAATACTTTGACTAGTTCTTCTTGTTGAGATTTTTCCAGATTTTTGTTTATGTTCAAGGTTTTACCTGGAAAAATTTCACTTGTAGAATTGCCAAATTTGTCCATAGAATGAAGAGACATCTGTCTAGATGACAAGAACTCAATATTGGATTTCTCTTGAAATGATTCTTGTTTGTGTTCTGGAGAAGATTCAAAATTTTCTAGAGTATTCAGAATTTGATTATCTTCACTAATTTATGAAATTGTGAAGAGTGGTTGCAAATATTCTTCATCCTCTATCCATTGAGTGTCATCTAGATCTGTAATTGTCCTAGCTGGAGGATATAAAGTAAATTTCTTTGTTGAACTTCCATCAGAAATATACATATCACCGGACCTACAACTAATAAAAGCATCACCTGTAGCTAACCAAGGTCTTCCTAGTATAACAGGATGGCCTCCTAGATTATTCTTGGGTGTAAGGATCATGAAATCCACAGGGTACTCCCAAGAGTCTAGGGACATTGGAATGTCTTCTATTACCCCATCTGGTCTGATCACAGATCTATCTGCTAGTTGTAATAGTGTGGGTGTAAAGAGAAGATTAGGAAGTTTCAGTTTGTCCATGATTTGTCTACTCATGATATTTATTGTTGCTCCTAAGTCAATGAGTGTGTTTTGAATTTCAATTCCATTGATGTGAATTTTGACAACTGGATTTCCTGGGTCAAGGTACTTTGGAATAGTAATCTTACCCATCATAATATCTGCTATTTGTCCTACCAGTTGAATTTTCTTGGTTTCTCTTATTCTTTTCTTTGTTGTCTTCATACTCAACTCCTTTATTGTTTTGGCTAAAATTAGGATTTCCTTGATGGCTTGCAATAATGGAATTTTAATGCAAACATTTCTCAATTCATCCAAGAAATCATAATTAGGCACCATTATTTGTTTTTCTACACCTTTGTCAATTTGTAATCTTTCCGGAAAGGGAGGTATAGAAGTAGATGTGGATGGTTGCTCTAATACTGGAGTTGGGCTTATTGGATCTTTTTGTTTCGGTTTTTCAATGTTTTGGCCTTGAAAGGATGTTTCTTCCTCAAGACTTTTATTAACCCGTAGGGAGTCTTCCTCAGAATCATCTTGTTCTTGTATGATCACAGAAGGTTTCCTCTTCTCAAGTATCCTTCCAGACCTAAGTTGAACATCACTAAGGTCTAGAGGAGTATTTAAATAAGTTGGAAATTGTTGTCCTTCTAACATGTATGTATTCTGAGGATTCTTATTATTGGGGTTTGGTATGGGCTGAGCTGGTAATTGATTGGATTTTTGAGGGAATGGTAATGTAAGTGGTTGATTTTGATGAGGTTGGTTCTGATGATGTTGTTGAGAATTTTGTTGAAAATTTTGTTGAATATTTTGAGGAAAATTTTGTGGGTATGGTGGATAGGATGGTGGATACTGATAATATAGAGAGTATCTTCCATAGGGACCTTGTGATCCTTGTGCCCAAGCTTGAGATTGATTTTGAAATTGGGGCCAAGGTTGCTGCCAAGAATTCCAAGGTGGAGGTTGATTATACATTTGATCATGGAATCCTTGTGTCTGAGATCCCTGCCAAGGTCTTCTAGATACAAAGTTAAGAGATTATGTGGAATCTGTAGGAGTTTCTTCCTGAAAAAAAGCCTTGAGACCAGGAAGAGAAGGACAATTCTTGGTCTCATGTTTCTCAGAACAAATAACACAGGTTTCTACAACTTTTACATCTAGAGGACACTCTCTCAAGGCATGTTTCTTCCTACATTTGGGACAAAAGATTGCCAAGGCATCAGATTCAGCCTTTTGCTTGTTTTGTATCTTGAGGGTGTCTATTTTTTCACTAAGACTCCCCAAGATGTCAGATTTAAAATCATCAAGCATGTGTCCTATTTCTGATCTACTTACTGTCCCAGAAGCAGATTTACTTGCTCTTGCAAGAGCAGGATCTCTTGAACCTTTGACAGTTTTGGATTTCCCTCTGGAAAGGTTGATACATAACTCAGATATTTCAGGTAATGTGAGTTGTGATATATCCCCTTTTCCCATCATGTTAAGGATATCAAACCATTCATCCCTAATGGTTTTCAACAAAAGAGCTTTTAAAGTGTCTTGATCTAGGTTTTCCATTTGTGCCCTTTTTATGTTGTATTTAAATCTTTCCAACAAATCTTCTAAGTTTTCATCTTCTTTCTGTAACATCTTGAACACTTCTTCCTTATGATTAACCGGCATACAATAATCCAAGTATCTCTCTAGAAATGCTTGTTTCATGTCTTCCCATGTCCTAATGGAACTACTTCTTAAGCTCATAAACCACTTCAATGATGCTCCTTTCAGAGTTGAAGGAAATAATTTCAATTTTTGGGCATCTTGAAGGTAGTCATAAGTCCTACACAGTACTTCAAATTCGAATAAGAAAGTTTCAGGATCCTCAGTTTTAAGTCCATAGAAGTTCGGAAGGACAGAAGGTGAAATGTTTTCATGGTTGTATTGGTTTCTCCATCAAGTATAGGGAACCCAAAAGAGCTTCCTATTCTACCTCTTCCTCCATCTGCACCTCTACCTCCTCTTCCTCCTTCTCCTCTACCTCTTCCTCTACCTCCTCCAAATGTGTTTTCTCCATTAACAACTCCTCCTCCTCCTTCGTCTGCCATGGTTGACTCTCCTGTGGAAGTAGAAAGGTTTGTATCCTCAACAAAGGTTTTTGGATCCTCTTCTATGGCAGGTTCAGTGGATGAAGTGGAAGGTTTCTCTAATGGAATATGTGACCTTAGATCTTCTAGAAGTCCAGGATCAGTAAAGGATGGAAGATGGGTTTGAGTTGAAGGTGTACTAGTTCTAGGTCTAGATGAAACAAGTGGTGTTCTAGAAATCAAACTTCTGCCTCTGCTGCTTATAAATCTTCCTCTTGAATCTCTCTCCCTACGCATAAAATTGTTTTTGGATGCTAAGAAACAAAGGTTACCTAGTTTTCACTTCCCCGGCAACAGCGCCAAAATGTTGTGCCTCAATCTAGTCTCCTAAACTGAGTTCATTTAATTGTCAACCAGGATTTGTAAACTGCTGAAGTGAAATGTACCATATGTACCTAGGTGCTTGTTTCCTAGTGCGTTGTATGTAGTGTTTTGTGATGTTTTGGTCTTTTATGTTGATTTATAATGTTTTTGGTCTTTTGAAGTTTTATGTTTATAATGAAAATGCCTAGAAAACTAATGAAAAGAGAGTGGTAGTCAAAAACACAGTTGAGCCTAATGTATGGAATGGCAAATGTAATCAAAAACACTGAAACAACATCTAAACTATGACTGAATAGAAACAAGAGCTTGATGATGACTTTTTAAACAAATGACACAAACTAGACTTTGAGAAATGATCACTTAAATATGAAAATTTTCTAACTAGACAATCAGACACTAATCATGATTCTATTCTAAACTCATCTATTTATGACTAATTTCTAGTTCTATTCTGCAATTTCAATTGAAGGTCAGAGTCTATTCTTCAAGAGTTATTGGTTTCTTTTCAGGGTAGTTCTATTGAGGAAAAGCTCTGTTTATAGTGAGGAATTTGCAGAGATATTTCAGACCTTGTAATGATGTTACCTTCTGTTCCTAAAGTTATGGATCACTGATAGTTTTCAGAACAAAAAGATATTTGTAAATAATGAAGGCTGTCTTAGGAATCCTATCAACGAAAATGATCTACTGTGCAAAGGGTGACAGTGTGACTATGAGATATAAATGCAATGAATTGATTTAAACATGAGCTTAAGATGCTTCTAAACTAGAACAATGTTAAAACATAAGCCATCATCAAACTTTGAAATGAAGTAGCTGGACATGAATTAAATGCAAAATGAAACTCCGGAGCATTCTAATTAACATGCACTATCCTATGAAGTTACACAATTGGTTTGTTCATCATGAGTGATATTTTGGAAGAGTTCCTTCTTGTGGAAGAGTAGAACAATTTTGACTGTGGACTTGTATGCAATTGACAGCAAATGAACTGAAAGCAAATGAAACTAAGTTTTCACATCATAGTTATATCTTGAACTTCTTAAGGATGTCTTGGAAGAATTTCTTCTTGTGGAAGAGTGGTTAGGACAAGTGCAACTATGATAGTGAAGACTAAAAACTACAACTAATTCCTATGACACTATAGCTATTCATCATTCATTGTTAAGATTTATTGGAAGAATGTCTTCTTGTGAAAGAACTATGATGAATATAACTACAGTCTCTAGTTAAAAACAAATACAACTCCTATCCTACAGTACCATAGTCATTAAACATTCATTGTTTTAATTTATTGGCAAAGTGTCTTCTTGTGGAAGAACTGGAACGAATTATGACTGCAGTAGCTAGTTAAAAAAATACAACTCCTATCCTATAGTACCATAGTCATTAAACATTCATCGTTTTAATTTATTGGCAAAGTGTCTTCTTGTGGAAGAACTGGAACGAATTATGGCTACAGTAGCTAGTTAAAACAAATACAAATCTAACTGATATCCTACAATACCATAGTCATCAATAATTCATCATTTTGGTCTGTTGGAAGAATGTCTTCTTATGGAAGAACTGGAACGAATACGACCACAGTATATAAAACACAGCAACTACTAATTCAATATGCAAAACGTAAAGACAGCTAGGAAAAACTTATCTAGTTTACGCTAAGGAAATCCGTTCAAGGGGCAGGGGCCCTCTACCACTTGACGGCATTCAACTTCACAATTAAATCACGCCTTCAAGATAATTTTGTCTGCTCCATTAACAATGCAATAGTATGAACATAATGCTCTGTGTCTTAAAAGACGTAACACAGAGTTTTACACCAAAATCTAGCAGCAAATCTACACAAAATTTCTAACTAAGCTCTCAGCCTATTCAAGAGTTTTTAAAGTAAATGCAAGTAACAATAATTACAATAATTTAGGAATGATGTATTCCTAATCCAAATCATCTTAGGAGTCTTTAAGGTGGCTTGCGTAAAAGAGAAAAGACACCTGGACTGTAACAGTCCTAGTAGGAGTCTTCTTTCACAAAATGTGTTCCCACGTGCATAACCGTACACAGACTTCATTTCCTCTTCCATGAAGAGCAACACACCATGTAGGCACAACGTGGATCATGCCCATA